>JAKUCV010001377.1:0-180486 GCA_028386065.3 Turnera subulata
GTTCATACTGTTGGTCTTTCCATTGTCGTGAGCACTTCGGACTCACCCCTCACCTGCGGGCTCTCATCCCGTAGGATGAGTTGTTTGTTGTACAGGCTTGGTGCATTCCAGACAGGCTGCAGCGTTATCCCTTGGACGGGCTTGGATCCATAGTTTGCATTCATGCATACAGTGTCAGTGAGTTTTATTAAGTCTTCCGTTGTGCATAGTTTTTCTATTATTGGGCCATTGGGCCGATTGTGTTATTGTTATCATTTTTATTATGGGCTGTCGAGCCCGGATATTTGTTTTATACACTGTATGCTGAGTCATTTTGGGTTGGGTTGTCACAGTTCCGGCTCGTGTTTACTGTGTACGGTAAATACGGGTCGGGGCGCTTCAATAACTATCTTTATTTTTTTCAAAATCAAGTATATATATATATATATATATATATTCCCAAAAGTATAATTAAAACTAACTATATTTTCAAAATATAAATATACATTTTTTCCAAATTAAAACCAAGCTTATATGATTATATATATATATATATACATATATATACATATATTATTATTATTTTTTTTTTTTACTGATTGGAACAGGTCGCGACCCGAACCAGAAAAACGGGTCACCCGTCCTCACCTTCGGGTTGCAGCGGCGCGACGGCGAGAGGAGGAAAGCAAGGGCGAGGAAGGGTGACCCACCCTCAAGGAGAGCACCTTCACCAATTCAGCCGCAGATTTCTGAATTTGAATCCCTAGTGCTGCAGCATGGTAAAGGATTTAATCGGGCGGAGGGAGTGATGTAACAATACCTGAATATGGTGGGTTCCTCGGGGAGAGGGCCTTCACATAACTTGACTACCAGGCAACGACCACCATTTAACTAGTAATAGGGGCCCTGATAATAAAATTGAAATAGCGTGTCTAGAATCACAAGTGTGTCATTTAAGGTTCGTGAGAACCTTAGTTAATTGTTGGTGATGTGACTTGGGAATTTACGGTTGTTTGTATATGTATATTTGCTTATGGGTTTTACCCGGTGGGCACTTCGGACTCACCCCTCACCTGCGGGCTTTCATCCCGTAGGTTGAGTTATTTGTGGTTCAGGTATGGTGCATTCCAGGCAGGTTGCGGCGTTATCCCTTGGACAGGACTCGGATCCATTAGTTTGCATCATGAGTCGCATACAGTGTCTTTGTGAGTTATTAAGTCTTTCGCTGTGTTGTTTATTGCTATTGTTGGGCCTAGGGCCGGTTGTGATGTTATTGATGATCTCGGGTTCGGGTGATATGTTTGATGTTGGGCCGAAGGGCCAGATTTCTGTTGTTTATATTTTGGGCTGTTGAGCCAGTTTTCTGTTTTATACACTGTATGCTGGGCTTTGTTTGGTCGGGTCGTTACAGTTCCGACACGTGTTTACTATGTACGGTAAATACGGGTCGGGGCGTTTCAGAATTGATAAAAATAATTTTTTTTTATAAAATTTGTGAAGTGAATGAAAAAGAAATAAATTACAGATAAAAATCTCTAAGAATGATGAATGCTTCGAGAAAGAAGTTAATAGCATGTGTTAAAGAAAAACACTAGAGTTATACAAACCAGAACCAGGGCCCGTAATCGTATAACAAAACAAAACCGGTAGGTGTTACACTGTACAGTACAGCCTAACTTCGGTAGTGGACCAGGAAGGGTGAGGCTTCGCCTTTTATTTACGACGACGACTACTACTAGTCTACTACTGGAAGAAATAAAAAGATAAGCCCTTTGCTCTTTTATTAATTAACCCCTCTCACTCTCACTCTCACTCTCACTCTCACTCTGCTGCTCTCTATCTCTCTGCCGTCAAGTCTCCCCAATTTTTACGAACCTTCCTTTCTTCTATTCTAATCTTCTGCCTCCTCCTCCTCATGCTCAAAGGTAACTGTCTGCCTATATCTATATCCTCTTCTTTTCTGATTTTTGCTATTTTTATGAATTTATCATTTTGTTTGGGTTATGGTTATGGATAATTGAAATGATGAAAGCCCACCAAGCTGTTTGTTCTCCATCGAAATTACCACTATTCAACCCATCCTTTTCTTCCCCATTCTAAATTCCCCCTCCCAACTGTTTGTTTTATCTCCTCTGTGATTCCTGTTCTCCTCTTTCCAATTTCACTTTGTATGTCTACACACTCCTCATTCATTAACTGTGATGCAGTAGTTTTCAACTATTGTCTGCTCTACTTTTGTTTTTACCTATTCTGTTTCCTTTGGTTTACTTTTTTGTGAACACCCTTAATTTATAACAACCTTCCTTCCTGTTCACTGTCTGGTGATTTATTTTCCAGGAGTGTAATACCTGATACATAACATAATTGACTTCACTTATAAACTATTTATATTTTATCAAATTTGAGCATATTTTTCTCTTCTTTTTTTTTCCTTTATCTCATTGGTGATTTGTGCATATCTCTTGGCGCTCCATGTATTCCTTTTTCTGCAGAGATGGCGGGCACTCAAAATGGGAGCAGCGTCATGTGGTTCTTCAAAGATAAAGGTTTTGATGACAAGAGTATCCATGATATGTTCAGAAAGTGCAAGCGCCTGGAGGGCCTGCAAAGAGATAGAGCATCCCAGAACTGGGCTTACCTCAAAAGCATTGGCATTATGGAGAGGAAGCTTCCTTACCTCATTTCCAAGTGCCCCAAGGTCCTTACCCTAGGCCTCGATGAGAAGCTTATTCCCGTCATCAACTGCCTTGCAACACTGGGTACAAAGCCGCATGAAGTTGCCTCTGCCATTACCAAATTCCCTCACATTCTGTCTTATAGCGTGGAAGAGAAACTCTGCCCGCTCTTGGCTTTCCTCCAGGCTCAGGGCGTGCCTGAAAAGCAACTTGGCAAGATTATATTGCTCAATCCAAGGCTCATCAGCTACAGCATTGAATCCAAGCTGTCAGAAATTGTGGACTTCCTTTCCGGTCTTGGTCTTACCAAAGATGGTATGATCGGAAAAGTTTTGGTGAAACACCCCTTCATAATGGGTTATAGTGTCGACAAAAGGCTACGTCCCACTACAGAGTTTCTCAAAGCCATTGGCCTGACCCAGCAGGATCTTCGAACAGTGGTCCTAAACTTCCCTGAAGTTGTGTGCAGGGATGCGGACAAGATTTTGAAACCTAATTTTGCTTATCTGCGGACATGCGGGTTCAGTGACAGACAAATTGTAACTCTGGTGACGGGTCATCCCCCCATATTGGTCAAGAGTATCAGGAATTCCTTGGAACCCAGGATCAAGTTTTTGATACAGGTGATGCACAGAGGCATGGATGAAGTTGTTGATTATCCCAACTTCTTTCAGCATGGTCTCAAGAAGAACTTGGAATGGCGGTTCAAACTTTTGAAAGAGAATAACATATCTTGTAGCTTGAGCGAGATGCTGGATTGCAGTCAAAAGAAGTTCCTAACCAAGTTCAATTTGGTTCCAGGATTTGCCTAACATGCTTTTGTAATTGACCTGAGTTTCCTGTTGTCTTGAGATTGTAATCAATTTGTGGGATTTTGCTCTTATGAATGAGAGGGTGGAGTCCTCAGTTCTGTGATATGCATTCCATTCCGGGCAGCATAGTACTTATTTTTATCTTTTAAGTTTTACAGTGAGACATTTTGAAGGACTAGAGTAGTAACAAAGAAAATCCTGAATCTTAGCGCTTGATTACGGCATTATTAATGAATGAATCATCATTTAAGACAGACTATTGAAAATGGTGTTCCTCCAGGAAAGAACAATCAAACATTCTACACCTTTCCTCTTTCGTCTCATGCTCTTTAGATTGTCCTAATTCCACATTGGTGACAGTTGAACCTTAATGAGAATGTATGTATCTGTTTAATCTTTTGCTTTCTAAGCGAAAATGTAAGAAAAATGAAAAAAGCAACCCCAACATATATATATATGCTAAAATCCCCTTGGTCTAATAATGGATGTGCGCCTGTGCCGAGAAAAGAAATGGAGAATCAATGGACGGATTGGGCTCGAGTTTGGGAAAGGTTAACTAAGCCCATGTATGTTTTAAATGGAAACGAGGGGAATGGAAAAGGGCAGAAAATAATAAAAAGGATGAATATGAATCTGTCTACGACATAGACCCCGACTTACTGTAATAGATAGTGTTGCGGTTGCTTACTCTTTTTTGCTTCTTTGACAGGCGTAGTATTTTCCTTTGAATTCCTTTTTGAGGAGGAGGAAGAGGAGGAGGAGAGTAAGGGAAGGAAGACGATAGGAACCAAACCAAAGCCACCGGAGTAGCGTTTTCCCTGTTTTCTGGTAAGTTCTCTTTTCAAAAACCTATTCAGCCTTCCGTATCATCCAATTTCGAATCCCTTTGTTTCTTCTCTTCTCTTCCTTTTAATCCACTCCTCCTCTCAAGAAGAGTGCTAACCTAATTTCCTCACTGTCTCTCTCTACTGGGTGGGTGGGTGTATTCAATTCACAGTCTCTCCGGCGCCCAAAAACTATCATCCCATCTAATGCACAGTCTTACTTTGTTACTTTCTTTGATGTTTTATTTGGTTCTGCTTCTACTTTCTGTTATGCATATGTGTGTGTTTTACATAAATGTCAACTGATCCATCTCTGTTCTGTTGGCTTACGAAATTTGTGAATCCCCTTGGTGACTTTCTGTGTCTTGTTGTTTTGCCCAACAGACGGACAGTCAGTTTGGTTTTGGAGTTGGATGAGTGTTGGCAGACAGAGGACCCTCGCGGGTGGGGGTCACCAAATTTTGGACTATCTGAAGCGAATGCAAGCTGATAATCCTTCTTTCTTCTATGCAGTACAGTCTGATAATGATCCTGCTTCCCCTCCCAATTTGTTCTGGGCAGATGCAACTTCCAGGATCAACTACAATTACTTTGGAGATGCTGTCTTCTTTGACACAACTTACAGGACTCACCGCTACAGGGTACCCTTTGCCTCCTTCACCGGACTCAATCATCATGCTCAACCAGTCTTGTTTGGCTGTGCCCTCCTCTTCAATGATTCCCAGTCCTCATTCATTTGGCTCTTCCAGACTTTGCTTCATGCAATGTCTGGGCGCCCCCCTGTGTCCGTTACAACCGATCCTGATCGTTTCATACAGGCAGCTGCTGCACAGGTCTTTCCTCAAACCCGACATCGATACTGTAAGCAGGGGATATTCAGAGAAACCCAGGAGAAATTGGCCCATATATATCACTCGCATCCTACCTTTGAAACTGAGTTTAAAAGGTGCATCAATGAGACTGATACGGTTGATGAATTCGAATCGTCTTGGCAATCCTTGCTTCAACGATACTATGTCATGGATGATGAGTGGCTCCAGTCTATGTATGATGCTCGACAGCAGTGGGTCCCTGTTTTTATGCGCAACACCTTTTTTGGAGTCTTGTCTTCAAGTGAGGAAAGTGGAGGGTTAAATTCATTCTTTGATGGGTATGTGGATGCATCTACCACCCTACATATGCTAATTAAACAGTATGAAAAAGCTGTAGCAAATTGGCATGAGAAGGAATTAAAAGCAGATTATGACACCGTTAACACCATGCCAGTTTTGAAGACACCTTCTCCCATGGAGAAACAAGCTGCCAGCCTGTATACCAGAAGAGTATTCATGAAATTCCAAGAAGAACTGGTTGAGACCCTTGCTAATCCTGCAACCAAAATTGAGGATTCAGGGACAACCGCCACGTATCGTGTTGCCAAATTTGGGGAAGATCACAAAGCACATACTGTTAGTTTCAATTCTTTTGAGATGAAAGCCAGTTGCAGCTGCCAAATGTTTGAGTACTCGGGAGTGATTTGCCGGCATGTCTTAGCAGTCTTTAGAGCAAAGAATGTTCTTACACTTCCATCTCAGTATGTACTGAATCGATGGACTAGAAATGCAAAGACTGGAGCTGTACTGGATGAGCATTCTTCTGAATTGCCAAAAGATTCTCAAGAGTCTATAACTGTTCGGTACAACAATCTGCGCCAGGAAGCCATCAAGTATGTTGAAGAAGGGGCGAAGTCCATTCACATTTATAATGTGGCAATAGATGCTCTGCAAGAGGCTGCTAAGAAGGTCGCTGCTGCAAAGATTCTAGATTCTGGGGTTATACAGGGTGGAAATCTGACCAACGGGGAAACTCAGGAGCTTCATGCAGCGGGTGAAAATAGAACAGTAATGTGCCAGTCTGCGGTTAGTTTCTCCCTCCTTGTCCTGGAACTGGTTGAATGCTCTTCTCAATAACTTTTAAGTTGCATTATTTACAATAGTAATTGATTTTCACCAAGGTCATTTTGATGCTATTTTGCTTACAGCTAAATCTATACACCCGCTAAAACCATGAACTGGTTTCTTGTTGACTAAATCCTGGGGAGTCAATAAACTTAATATGCTACGGATACCTGATTTTATGTTGCCATTTATGTTTCAGTAATCTAGAAACCGCAGGCTTTGGGCTGTGAGAAGTAGATTATGGAGAATTATATCACTCTGTAGGTCCTCTCTGCATTTTGCCATGTAGTAGCTGCATTTTGACATGCTGCTATTTGTAAACTTGGGATATTGAAATGCCGAATCAACTAGGAGCAGTTTTTGTGAATGGCAGCATTTAAGAGCATTATGGATAAGTAATAGCAGCGCGACTGATCTATCTGCTGCCACAATTTCATTATGGTTGGTGTCTTCTAGTTCATAGTGTACTGCTGCAGTTTTGCCTTTCGCATTTCTCGTTTCAGACTTTCTTCTCTTTCTCAGGATGAGAAGAAAAGGAAAATTCATGAATTAAGCGCCGAGTTGGAGAGTACAAATCAACGTTGTGAAGTATATCGTGCTAATTTGCTAGCAGTTTTGAGAGATATGGAAGAACAGAAGTTAAAGCTGTCAGTGAAGGTTCAAAATGCAAGGCTTAGTCTCAAAGAATAAAATAAAAGGGGTGTACGGGGGAAATATGCATCCAGGCTCATAGAACTTGGTGGTTTACAGCAGGCAATGTCCACCAGAAAGGCAGTTCAGATGGGGAATTGGGAAACCCTGTCAATTACCTATGCTTTATCAGTTATGTTGTTAGATGTATCCGCTTACCAGTTTTTCCTGTATCTTCAACCCTGCTGGATGTTGTACTTGGATAGCCGTCGGAAGCCAAGGTTGAAAGTCCATCCTGCTTGTAAAAGCCTGAGTATATACACTTCAATAAGTTTATACATACACATGTTCTCTTTTATTTCCTTTGAGATTGAAACACCAGTAATCGAGCAAGAATCCCAGAAAGCCGAGACCAGAGTCTTATTGCAAGACACATCCCCATAATTAAGGTAAGAGCATGGCAAAACCAAAATAACCGTTTATAATACAACAAAAATTGAGAGACGACTTAGGATGTCATTGAGACTGATTGTGAGTGTACATTGTTCAGACTGTACAAGCATCTCCACAGATTTCTAGAGGAATTAAATTAAGGCTTCAAAATATGAATTTAAAAGGGTATAGAAGAAACTGTACATGAGAACATCAAAAGCAACTCACATCTGACCCCTACATCACCCAAAAGGAAGCAAACCCCACATCACGCAATGGTCACCGCTACGCTCATCAGCTTGCTGATTCCGAGTTAAAAAATGGGGCCAGAAGTTACAAAACAGCAAAACTTCATCGCACCTTTATATGCTGTCCTTCATACTAATCTTTATGTTTTGTACTTTAATTGACAACTGTAGCTTATGATCTTCGATATCTTTCAAAACCGAAAGCAGGTTAGCACGATAAACTTGGCATTTCCGATTTGCGTACTCCAACTGATTGATAAGTTCTTGTAATTTTTTGTCTGTATCGTCCTGCAAACATTAGATAAAAAGTAGTGAAAACAAGCTCCAGGAAAATCACAAACAGACATGAATATAAATCATCATTAGACCAAAATCAGCATTCAAAATCACTGTGTAACAAGAATTTCCTACATCCAAATGTTTTAGCTCTAATCCTAGATTTCAGAAATAGCATGTAGTATTGATCAGCATAGACAAGCACAAAAGTAGATTACTTTCTTGCTCAGGATCAAATGCCAATTTAAGTGTACCGAAAACGTAAGAAAGCCCAGGACAAACCTGATGTGTCAACAAGAAGAAAAACCTGAATCAACCCCCAGATTGAGGTACTAAGAAATTTCAGCAATTACATCACAGCCAAAATGGATATGAAATGCAAATTCGAAGTCCAAGTCCAAAACATCGCTAGCCTCGTGCCTCAAGAAGCCTTAAAGCTCTAGTGCGATCATAGTAATTGTACAGTGTACCTTCAGTTGAATAGTAAATAAAACGCTCTACCATAGCCCAAATAAAGATCATGTAACAGACTTCAGCATCAGAAGCAACACAAGTTACATAGTCAGGCAACTACAGTAGTAAGTGAATGAGACAAGGGGAACTAATGAAGGCAAGTATCTATCGAGCAAGGAACCACAATAATTGAAAGATGATTCTGACCTCAGACAAAAGCTGGCCGACGCTCTCCAAATTATTCCCAGTAGTAAGATTTGCCTTGCTTCCATTACTCACCATATACCCCTTATTATGGCTATTTACACCAGAATTTCGTCCCTCGGTCTTTGTTGCCTGGGCAACCCTTTTCGCAGCCTCCCGAAGAGCACCCATTGCTACATTATAGGTGTTTGAGGACTTGGATCCTTCATCTACAAATTTGAAAGCCAAGTGGCGTAAGGTATTGTATCGAACAGTATGAGATTCGAGATAACTGGCATATACATCAGTAGTTCGCTCTTCTAATATAACGCTACTCTTGGCGTTCCTCGTCCATCGTTTCAAGATGTAATGAGATGGAAGGGTAAGCACATTTGTCACTCGAAAGACTGCCAATACATGTCTGCAAAGAAGGCCTGAAAACTCAAACATCTGGCAACTACAAGTTGCCCTCATCTCTAAAACGTTAAACTTAACATGGTAAGCTTTATGATCTTCCCCAAACTTTGAAACCTGATATGCAATACTCTCACCATCATCTTCTGCTTTAGAGGCCATGAAAGTTAACGTCCCAACTAGCTCTTCTTGGAATCTCACGAATAATTTTCTCGTGTAGAGGTCAGAAGCTTGTTTCTCCATCGGGGAAGGAGTCTTCAAAACAGGGGAAGTGTTCATGGTATCATAGTCTGCCTTCACTTCTTTCTCATTACGACTCTCCAGAGCTTTCTCATAGAGCTTAAAGAAATGGTTGAGATTGGTAGAGGCATTAATATAACCATCGAAGTAAGAGTTCATGCTATCGCTTCGCTGAGTGATGGACATTTCAGCAAAGAAGGTGTCGCGCAGATATACAGGGACCCACTGGGTGCGAGCAGAATATATGGTCTGAAGCCACTCATGATCCCGGAGTTGATATCTGTCAACAAGTGACAGCCAGCAAGTTTCGAATTCTTCTATGGACTCGGTCAAGTTGACACATTTATGGAAGTCTGCCTCAAAATTAGGATGTTTGAGGAACACATGGGACAGCTTCTCTTGGCATTTCTTGAAGATATGCCACTTGCAAAAGCGGTGGCGGGCGTCGGGGAAAACCTGGGTGATGGCGGACCTTATGACAGGATCGTGATCAGTGGTGATGGAGACAGGGGGGCGACCAGACATTGCGGCGAGCCAAGTGTTGAACAGCCAAACAAATGAAGGTTCGGTCTCATTGAGCAGGAAAGCACAACCAAAGAGGATAGGCTGACCATGATGGTTGACCCCGGTGAAGGGTGCAAAGGGCAAGCGGTACCTGTTGGACCTGTAGGTGGTGTCAAATGTGACGGTGTCACCAAAATGGGTGTAGTTAGCCCTGGCTTTGGGGTCAGCCCAGAGGACATTGCCCGTGAACTGATCCTGGTCGTCATCCCCCTGCCCCCCCTGCACCGCATAAAAGAAGCTGGGGTTGTTGGGGTCGTCGTGGAAATGCGTCTGCTGCTGTTGCTTGAGATAATCCAAGAGGAGCTGGATGTCGCCTTCCAGGCTCCTCTGGCGATTATTTCGCATGTAGTTCCGGCAATCGACCTCGGTGAAGCCAACCTTGCTGATGCCGCCGTACTCCTTGATGAGGGCGGACATGATGCGACGGGGGCCCATGCCGGCGGCCTGGAGGGTATCGATGAGGGTCTTGGCGGGGCCGGAGATTTGGCGGTGGGAGCGGAGGCAGTGGACCTGATCAGGGGGGACGAGCTCGTGGTTGTGTTCTCGGACAAAGCCGGAGACGAGCCATTTCCCGGAGTCGTGCATCTTGACGGACAAGGAGGCCTTGCAACCGACGCGGGTGATGGTGCGGGGGCGCTTGATCTCCCTGTCCTTGGTGCGCTTCTCATTGAGGTTCCGGAAGCCCTCTTTGGCACAGACGAACTGGCGCTGGATGATGGCTCCGTCGCGCCTGGAGCGGCGGGAAGAGCTGACACGGGTGCTAAACCCTACCCGGCGGGCGTAGCTGTTGTAGAAGGCTTTTGCAGCCTCTTCCGACTCAAACTCCATCCCTTCATACGGCTCTAGATCCAGGAGGTCACCTCCATCCGGAAGGTAAATTTCACCACTCCCACTACTGCGCCGATGAGGAGGAGGAGGAGGAATTATTGAGGGAATGGCGGGAGCATCGGAGGAAGAGAGGTCATGCTCATCCACATCCACATTAATGTCAACACCATCCTCCTCATCCCCACCCAAACCTATATCGAATTCAAGCACCTCGTTTTCCATCCCTAAACCAAACCAAGATAGATAGATAGATAATCAAGACCGGAGGGGATTTATTAATGTATATCCTACACAACCCCACCACCACCACCACCACCACCACCACCACCTAGGGTTTCCACTCCAACCATTTTGAATTATTATCTCATACAATTTCTTTAGACCAAGAAAAGAAAAACAAACAAATAGGTTTGGGATTGCTCAAAGCAACCAAAAAACAACAACGACTCTAGTAAGGGAGATGATGGAATGTGAGAGAGAGAGAGAGAGAGAGAGAGAGATGCTGTTTGCTTGCTTGGGTCACTGCCTGCCTGCCTCACTGTTTCGGTTTCGTTCTAGTCCACTCTCTCAGTAGAAGTCCACATCAGTGAGAGTTTCTGGACTTGACTTAAGTTTTGGGCCTTCTGTGCTACTTAAGTTTTGGGCCTTCTGTGCTACTTTACTTTGCTGGATCCAATCCAGTTTCTTATGTTTATATCCACGGGGGAATCAGAGTGGGCCAGTTCAACCAGTAACCGGAGGCCTTCTCGGATTTCAAAAACTCGGATTGGCTCGGCCCGCTTCTCCCCCATTTTATAGATTTATTTTATCAACAAATTCATTTTTACATTCATAATTGTAAATGTGTGTTATGATGGTATGCTCTAATCTAATCCACATTATGAATTCAAACAACTCCTCTAACTTTTCTGCATAAATATTAATATTATTACACGTCAAATCAATGTAAAAAAATAGTGGACCATTGAACACGTGAGATGTGGCAACCCAAATCACCAGTGGCCTGATGCGTTTTTCGTCTCAACCCTACGCAATTTCTCCAAATTTTGTTATCAATCATTTCATACATAGATGATAGATCAATTAATATATCAAAAATAAAGTTCCAGACAAGCAATATATATATATATATATATATATATACGTGTAATCCACGGAGTTTTAGGAAACTTTTTGGATCTAGTCATAGTACTTTTGGTTTAGGATGGAATTCCATATTGATGACAATTGGTCAAAAAAAAAAAAAAGAAAGAATTGTTGGACCTCCACTAGCTAGAGAAGATATGATATGAAGGAGATGGATAAAAAATGTATAATAATAGTGTGGTTGAGTGGGATGTATGAAAAGAAAGAAAACAAGATAAGCAACTGTAGGAAGGAATAAAGGGGGATATATAAAATAATGGGAGATGGTGGCATTCGTGTGGAAACCACACTCCCGGAGTTCATTATATACATATTGCCTTTATTTGTCCCCATAAACACCTCATCATACCACTATAGTGCTCTCCGATTCAGAATCCATTCAATACTGAACCCTCCAATTGTTTCATTACTAACTAAAATTTGTCCAGATCGAGGAAGAGCTTTTTCACAACAGCAGTTATTTATCAGAGATTGATATTCTCTTTCGCAAAATACAAGCCAAACAGCTAATTTAAGTACGAAGGTGAATTGAGGAGAGAAAATATAAACCCCTCGCTCATTTGTGACCAAGTTTTTGTTTTCCAGCAACTTAATTTATATATAATCCAAAACGTCGGAGAAGGTGCGAGAAAAACCTGGCAATTAAGCCCTGATCACAAATTGCGCAATATCAAATTGTGAACACACATATAATATGCATGTTCCAATTCTGTGCTTCTGCTTTACATGATCATTCAATTCCAGTGCTGCGCCTGCCTGAATATACTATATAATGAATCAAAGGATAACCAATAAGAAACGGAAGTTTTACTCGATCAAAAAGGAAAAAAAAAAAAAAAAGCATGCAATGCTTTTGCTTTAATTCTGTCCTTCCTTTTTTTTCCGAGACCGGGAAGTATATTCGATAAATATACGTGAGCTTAAGTTTCCGTTGTTTTGTCGCTTGTTCAACGGCTCATGCTTTAGTCATGAATTTCTGATGCAATGCTGGTACGTATATATAACTGCCTGCAGGATTATTAAAGTGCATCATCAGCTCCATACTTTGGATCTTTCAGTTATTAATTCATTCTACTCTACCCTACACACACACACATATTGCTTAATTTGTGAATATTATATATATTCCTTAATTAATTTACTTTCCTAATTTCATTGGTTCATTTGTTTAAAAAATTAATTAGTTGTTTTATGGCCCCTTCTAATTCTTCCCAGAGATGTAAGGGGTGTACGGTACAGTTGCTGTGGCAGAAATACATATATATGTCACGTACGTGAAAAAGGAAATTAAAAAGTGGTTTTGTGAAAATAAAACGGATATTCCTTTGCCGCATCAAATTAATAAATATGATAATTACTAAGTACCACCTTGGCTTATTTTTTTAAGGCATATGTGATATGATCCATGGAGAAAAATAAAGTAATATTGCTGCTAAAGTGGGCACGCCCCACCATTGTCTTCCACCACCATATAGCAAAAACACACCACCTAGCTATATCGTTAATAAATACCCTTGTACTCTTGAAGGCGTGTGTCCTCCACATGCACTCCTCCTCCTCGTAATTAATATCCTCCTCTTCACTACTAGCTACTACGTTACTAGCTAGAGCTAGCCGTGCACTATCTCGTCTTTTTCCATTTCCATAATATATACTAAATTGCTTCCATGGCAAGCAACCAATTAGCATTGACTGTGATGGGCGGGGGCGGCGACAATAAGTTGGGTCCGGTGGTGGCGGGTGGTGGTGTTGTTGTTGTTGGCGATGTTGAGGGCCAATTAGGCAGGAGCAACAGGGCAGGGGTTGTTGATGATGATGAAAGTAGGGATATTAATAATATTGGGGAGTTTGACTACTCAAAAAGGGCACAGTGGCTGAGGGCAGCGGTGCTAGGAGCCAATGATGGATTGGTGTCGACGGCATCATTGATGATGGGTGTCGGGGCCGTCAAACAAGATATTAAAGCCATGATACTCGCTGGGTTTGCGGGGTTAGTGGCTGGTGCTTGCAGCATGGCCATCGGGGAGTTTGTGTCAGTCTACTCCCAGCTGGATGTAGAATTGGCCCAAATTGAGAGAAACAAGGTAACTAAGCAGCAGCAGCAGGTCCACCAGAAAACAACAACGTCCAGCAGCAGCAGCAGCGAATTAGAAGAACTAGAGGAGATTATGAGCTTGCCAAACCCATTGCAAGCAGCTGCCGCCTCGGCCCTTGCTTTTTCGGTGGGTGCTGTGGTTCCATTGCTGGCTGCTTCTTTTATAAAGGAGTATAAGGTCAGGCTTGGGGTGGTGGCCGCTGCGGTGAGCTTGGCTTTACTGCTTTTCGGGTGGTTAGGTGCTGTGCTTGGGAAAGCACCAGCACTCGCGTCTTCCCTCAGGGTCTTTGTTGGTGGCTGGTTGGCTATGTCTATAACTTTTGGGTTAACCAAGTTGATTGGATCAAGCGGCCTTTGAACTATATCTATATATATATATATATAGTATAGTTACGTTGGAATTAATATTCCTTTCCCATTCCCCCTAGCTACTCTACTACCCACTTATAAGACTGTAACTTATAAGCTATCTTCCCAACTCCCAAGTCCTTTAATTTTCCTTCTTCTTCTCCTTCTTTCCCCTTTTGTTGTTATTCATGTCTTTCGGGTTACTCAATCTGATCAGACGTGAATATGCATGTATATATATTGATACGGAAGTATACATATGCGACTTGTGTGAGTGTGCTATTTGTTTCTCTACATGGAATGCCAAAACACAGTTACCAATAAACCAGCGTAAAATGGTCAAACAAGGAGAAAGCGCGCTTGATGAGTATGTAAATTTTGGCTATGCTTGATAAGTAGGTGATGGGGATGGGAGTCCCAATCTTTGGAGTGACATGATGAATAAGGGCGACCAACCTTTCCGATGGCTTCCTACTATCATTTTTGGTATGCTACAAATTTAAGTGTAACATGAAATGGGATCAGGATCCTAATCATTAGTTTTTACAAGGAGACCATAAAAAAATTATCCAAATTATTCCCCCCTTATTTCATGTTAATTATATTTTTATAAACTGTCTTAGAATTATTTTTCGTTAATATATTAAACAAAGACAATGTCTCTCCATGATGTTTTTATATTCTAACGTATATTCTTTTCAAAAGATTTGTATACTCTGGTTAGATATATAACCATCTTTCTTTCAGTAGTCTATTTATTTACAACGTTCATATGTCCAAGCAAAAAAGTAAGATTACATAGTTTTCATAACCTCGATATAATTTAGAATTTTTTTCCAAAAAAAAAAAACTGCTTCAAAAATTAATCCTATTGACGGTGTACTCATCTGACAAGAAGAGGGGAAGAAGAAGGAAAGGAGAAGAAAAAAAAAAAAAAAGAGGGAGAAGGGAATAAAAGACATGACGACGGGGTAAGAGATGGGAGGGAGGAAGAGAGATGCAAGAAGAATCAAATAAGAGGAGAAGAGGAGAGGAGCGATGGAGAGTGTTCCCAATGCGTGTGGACGCAAGTCCTCTGGAAAATTCCGAACTCCTTGTCCCCCTCCCGCACCAAAGAGCACAATTTACCCTCTTCTTCCGTTCCCAGTTTCCGGGATCAAGTATTTTCAAAAGTATAATAATAAACTCGATTGGAAATGAATAATAACGATCTTAGTGGCAAAAGAAATGAATATTATGATTCTTACTCCAAAACAGCAACAAGTCCAAACTCCATGCATTTCCTGTTTTTTCTCAATAAAACAATAAACAATTTGTAATCATCACAAAGTGCATTTGGCCCTTATATTCGCATAATATACGAGTAAGACCGCGAAAGAAACAAACATTTGATCTCCCAAGACGTCAGTGTGACAAAATTGCATTCAATGTCAAACTTGACGGCAAATCATGAAGTTCAAATATTTAGAAAGATAGAAGATAGCTACCAAAAACATTTGCAACAGCTGAACAACGCCGAGTTAGATAGCTCTATACACAGCACCATCAAAATTGCTTGTTCACTTTGAGCCTGTACCTCGCAAATTCAGGAGAAACAGCAAATCGAAATCAGCAAGGCAACAATACACCGGCGGAATTCATTCATTGCACGAATGGGGCTTCCTCTGCCTGAGATTTTGGAAAAATTTTGGAGTTTCGACTGTCTTTCCCCGCCCAGAGATCTCATCAGTCCACTTGAGAAAGGTATGATTTCCATATCAACCGCATTGCCCCTAACAAGGGGTTTATTTTTACATCAGACCACCCACATTGATTGGTAAGGCCCCTAATTAGTGTTTGTGACAGCACAGAACCATTTATGTCCTTCAAATGTCACTGTATTTTGAAAAGGCTCTTCAACTTAACAACCAACCGCCATTCATCCATGGATAGATCATCCTATACCCAAATAAAAAAAAAGGATGAGCAATCAAGTAAAAATGAGAATTCTATGATTGAACAGTACCCAGATACCAGATTCCAGGACTCACCCGATAATTAGCCTTGAGAATGTCAATCGATCTTCTTGAAATGTGACTCACAAGCTCGTCATCAGTTTCAAAATGCCTGCCATGCATTTTTTGCTGCTCTTCGGGATTGGTGCCAACAATCTGCAAAATCGCAGTAAAGAACCAAATATAATCAATGAAGCATTAACATAAATGAATAGCACCACTTTGGCTTGAAAGTCCAGAATCTCAATGCTATTGTACCTTAATGGCCACCTTCTGGCCTTTCTTGGCATAGTCCACAGGCTTTTTGTTATGCTCGATAGAAGCAATCCGGCCAATGTCAATAAAATCTTTCGATGGAACGCAAATTGGAGTACCAACCTAGCAGAGGAGACGGCAGTTACATAACCAATCCAAGTAAAGCAATAACACAATAAGTAATTGCCATATGGTTCATAAGGCACGGATACATCGCAACGCCATACTTTGCATTTTTACATAGGAGTAGTTGGACAACGTACTCAAACTACCAATGGCTTGTTTGCAAGAACATTTTAAACATTTGAACCACAAAAGTGCACAACAGTAAAAAAGAAGATATCAACATTTAAACTATATATAAGAACAGAAAAATATAAAGGACAAAAGAACAACCAATATATGGTAATACCTTTAATATGCCTTCAAGGACATCAACTCCCAAGATAATTGGATCTTTCTTGTTGAAAACACAATCAGGTAAGATTTCAAGAACACAAGGGAATACCGCTTCATCTGCAGCTTCCTTCTTCTTTTCTTCCTTCAGATTTTGAATATAAGCCTTAAATTGATCAAACAAGTGATAAATGATATCAGCAATGAAAATTTTTACACCCAGTTCATCTGCCAGCTCCCGAGCCTCTGGTGTCACTTTGACATCAAATGCTAATATCGTGGCATACTCCTTTTTCTTCTCAAGCATCACGCTAGCCTTCATTACATCTTTCTTATGAACCGGTCCTATGCCTATACCACTAACAGGTATGCTCACAGCCGGGGATTTCAAAAACTCCAGCAATGCTTCCAATGACCCAAGGGTGGATGCTTGTACATAGACGCCCTCACCACTTTTATCAATCCGGCTCATGACAGATTTCATGTCTTCCATTGCCGCTTCCATGACATCTTCCAAATTGTCATCAGGTTTTACAACATATAGACCAGTTCCAGCAATAGCATGTTCAAGGCCCTGCATATAAAAACAAATGAATATGTATGCAGAACTGCAAATCCATCAAAATTGTTTTGATTTGCCATGATATCTAAGTTTAGAAAATCACCTGTGCAGTGATCTTGATACCCTGTGCAGCCTTAATTTGTTTGTGGTGCAGATATGTCCCCTGTCAAAAGAGCACCACTATATAAAAATCAACTTCAAAAACAATTTTATATACAACAATAAGATCCTTAAAACATTGCATGTTCAGATCTCATACATATAAGAAGATTTCGTTCATCCATCGGTCAAATCATTAATCAAAGAAACACCCATAAGCCATCTATTTACATAAAAGGAGATCTCCATGCAAAATACTGTCTAAGCAATCAGGATCAAGTTGAAAGAAAATAAAAATTCAGAAAGACTCCTGGAAATCAAACAACAAATCTCACACATTGAAATAACTTCGATGCAGCACTTACACTGGTAAGTTATGCATTCTTGTTAATTTAAGCCACTTCAAGCATGTGGCATATGTAAATTAATTATGGCATTGACTGTAAGGTTATTAGCAGAGATGTTATTGTCGTAATAAGTTACTGGAGCAAGTTATTGCATCGTATTCTAGTCCCAGCTCACAGATTGATCCTCTATTGAATTGAATACCTGCAGATAGGATGAGAGAAATGAAAACTTAATGAGGGAAAATCCTGAGAACGTTTGCCTTATGTCCGGAGGTGTTTGATCCTTCATCTGCTTTTCATTTTAGACCCAATAGTTTGATGACCATTAAGTAACTTGCAAAGGCGTCATTCCATAGTGCCTGAGAAGTTGGTTCAGAATGTATCCAGTGGCAAATTGTGCATCGCTTAGTTTGCGAGTTGCATGGTAACTCGGTACCAAAATTCCTGATTTCATCTTGCAGTGACATTGCATGTGGATTTTTGAAAAATTTAGTGCCAAGGCTGGAGGACAAATAAGGACAGCCAAATGCCCTTATTTACGCTAACGAGATAAATTAAGTTTTATACAAGGATAATAAATATCTGGGATTATATTATGACTCTGGGTCTTTCTCTTAGAACTCGTGTAAGACTGTTAAACATACTTGTGCTGCGGTTCAAGCATGACAGGCACAAAAGTTGTACTTGATGTTTCATTCTTATAGACGCAGTGATGTTGTGCTGCATCAAAATTAATTTCAGTCTTGCTTCTTATATTTTTTACATTAAATGGTTGGCAACAAATTTATTAATGAATTGTTTGGTCAAGTGGGGCTAGGAAACACATAAGGCCGAGTTTTCAGCTGCTGCACGCAATAAAATACCTGATTTTGTTTTAAAAGGTTGAATCACAACTATCAAGGATGGCAATTGAAATTCAGTATAAAACCATGCCACTGCATGAATCTAAGAACAAAAGCATCAGTCAAGGCAATCTGGACAAAAGATACATTGCCATTTGCCAGACTTTCCATCAAATAAGATATAGCATAGCATGACACGAGTGCTGCATAAACACATTATCTGTTCAACCTATGCCTATGTTATAAGAATAAGGAAAAGAGAAAGCAGGAAACAGTTTGGCAACAATGATAATTCTAAGGGATAATGGCCTCAAAAGTCCTAAAACTTTATGTCTGATCTCATTTGAGTCCTAAAATTTGTTACTTGGCCAAACAAGTTTTAGAACTTTAGGCCTGATCTTATTTGAGTCATAAAATTTGTTATTTGTCCAAACAAGTCCTAAATCTTTAATTATGAAGTCTATTTGAGTCCTAAATTAAATTTCTCTTAGTTAGCCGTTAACTTGAAAAAATATTATTGGCATGTCATCATAATGACCATAATGCCCATGGACTCATATAAATACCGATTATTTACACTGTACTACATTTGCTAAATTCTACAGATAAATTACCTGACTTTTTTTAAAGAAAAAAACATATCAGACTTGTGGCTATATATTGCATAATTATGATAAATTTTGAAACTTGCAATTAAGAAAAATTATAATTACCATCATCTAAAAATAATATAATATCAATTTAATTATAGTTTTCTTATGGGTTAACGTAAAAATGAATTCAGTACCCAAAATATTTGACCAAATACTATAGAATTTCTCTCTCACTTATGTTTTTGTTAGTAACATGGGATGGTTTTTATGATGCATGTCAATATTTTTTTTTTTCAAGTTGACAGCTCTAACTAACGGAAATTTAACTTAGGACTCAAAAACTTAACAATTAAAGATTTAGGACTTGTTTGGCCAAGTAACGATTTTTGAAACTTGCAATTAAGAAAAATTATAATTACCATCAACTAAAAATAATATAATATAAATTTAATTATAGTTTTCTTATGGGTTACCGTAAAAATGAATTCAGTGCCCAAAATATTTGACCAAATACTATAGAATTTCTCTCTCACTTATGTTTTTGTTAGTAACATGAGATGGTTTTTATGATGCATGCCAATATTTTTTTTTTTTTCAAGTTGACGGCTCTAACTAACGGAAATTTAACTTAGGACTCAAATAGACTTAACAATTAAAGATTTAGGACTTGGTTGGACAAGTAACGATTTTTAGGACTCAAATGAGATCTAGTCTAAAGTTTTAAGACTCAAATAGACTAAATAATTAAAGATTTAGGACTTATTTGGACAAATAACGAATTTTAGGACACAAACGAGATCTGGCCTCAAGTTTTAGGACTTCCGCAGCCATTATCCCTAATTCTAGCTGTTTAAGATGTACTAGAGTTAGATGGCCACTAAAGCAGACCTTCATTGGATGGCTTTATGCAATGGCATTATAATAGCAATAGTGTTTGAAACATACAAATGATAAGAACACGTAGAATCATATGAATAACCTTTTCTGGTAAGAACTTCCCACAAACAAACCCATCCCAGATCATCTCCAGAAATGGAAAACATACCTTAACTCGGAGTTCCTTCATTGGATGAGGGGTCAATAAAGCTCGAATTGTTGTGACGATGGGTCCCTGTGAAGAAAAATTAATTAGTATAGGCTTTCAAACTGCAATTTATCAAATTGTGCACAATACTAGGGAATCAAGCTTGCCTGCAGGCCACAAACAACAATCTGGTCTCCTTCATGAAGCACACCGTTGACTAGCACAACATCAATTGTCGTCCCATGACCTTCTATAACTTTGACCTCCAACACCGTACACTGGCACAGGGCACAAAGCACTAATTAGACACTTGTATTAACAACATACATCAAAGAAGAATTTTCAAAAGAACGCATACCTGCAATTCATTCCTGAACGTAAGCTTCTCAACCATAGTTTTCTGAGACCACTGGACTAGTAGTAATAACAAATCTGGAATGCCTTCTCCACTGCAGAAAAGCAAGAACATGGAGATAAATGTATCAAACACTAAGTCAAGCCCAAGGAAGTTTTCTTATAGCAAAAGTATAATGGCTTTTCAAATCAAATGAGGCAAAAAAAATTAATAAAAAGGGAAAGGGAAGATTCAGGAAGCAGGGCTTACGTAACCGCACTGGTGGGTACTATATTATAAGTCTCCCCCATATCCTTGTTTCTATAATATAATTCGGTATTTAAACCTTGTTCCTTGAACTGAGTAATAATCTGGCCAGACAGATAACAGAAAGAAAAAAAATTAAAAAGGGTTATGTGAACTGCCAAACACAATAAGGAGCAAAATGTAGATTACTTCTGTGAGCCTCCTTTCAAACTCATTGTTCACGTCTCTTGACTGCTGCTTCATTGTCTTCCTAATAGGTGCATTCCGAGAAGTTTTCCATCCATATAGTCTGTCAACCTGCAAAAGTGAAAACATAATAATGAAAATGAATTCAGTAGTGATGGTTATTTGGATCTGATAGCTCTTGAGAGAGAGCCTTCACCTTATTCAATGCCACAATGAATTCTGTATTCCTCATCCTCAGAAGATTAAGTGATTCAATTGTTTGTGGTTCCAAGCCATGCATAATGTCAACAACCAAAATGGCAATGTCACATAAGCCAGATCCCCTCGAACGTAAGTTAGTGAATGATTCGTGCCCAGGGGTATCAATGACCAATAGACCAGGGACATTTAATTTTGCATCAGCTTTCAATTCCTTAGTTCTCTCCCGTATGTTCTCAGCAGGAAAGTATGTAGCACCAATTTGTTGCGTGATACCACCAGCCTCACCTTCCTGAACATTGGTGCCTCTTATACAATCTAGCAGCTTAGTTTTACCAGTATCAACATGCCCCATGATACAGCAAATTGGAGAACGCAGGTTCTCTTCACCCGGTTTAGAAGTGTCATCTGAACCTACAGTCTTACTTTTTGCAGCAACATCTTTTCTCTTGTTTTTATCAGTCACCTCGACCTCAGTCTGGCCATTTTTAGTTTCACCTTCCTGAGATCTTATAGGCTTCGCAGGAACAGAGTTATTGACTGACTTGGTAGCTGCAGAAGTTGCTGTGGCATTTGGAGATCATAAAAACAAAAGATAAAAACATTAAAACCAAAACAAAATACTAAATAGGACAGAGAAACTGCTAGTTGATAAAAGCATATTAAAAACAATAACCTGCACCATGAGAAGTTCGCACTGTACTCTTCATGTCTTTCTTCAAGACAGGTTCGGGTTCAGAGTCAACCTCCTCATCATCAAAAGCCCCTTTAACATTAAGATTAACATCATCCCAGCTCTTTGCATCCCAGTCCTCATCATCTTCTTCTTCTTCTTCCATTCCATTTTCTCCCGCTTCAGTAGCAACTTCTTGGCTCTCACCAATTTTTGTAAACGGGACTTCTTCAACCTTCTCTATGTCCACAGATTCCACCTCAGGCATATCTTCTTTCTGTTCTTGTATACTTTCTTTGGTGTCCATAGCCTCCTCAGCCTTGACAGATGCAGCGCCATTCGCATGCTGTTGGCCTGGTTTTGACTTTTTAGACTGGTACTTGGGCCGCTTTGTGGGTGCTCCTTCTTTATCTGCAGTAGGAATACTAATTCCTGCATTAGCAAGTATCTGGTTCCTCATAGCCTCCCGTCGCCGTTGTTCTTCCTTTTGCTTTACTGTTAAAAGCTTTCCTTCTTGTTTCTTCTTCAACAGTTTCTCCTTCTCTCTCTCCTTCTTCCTGCGCTTAGCCTCTTCCGCTTGCCTCTCGAGTTCCTCTTGCCTGCGCCTTTCCTCTTCTTCCTTCTTCCGCTTCTCCTCTTCTTCCCTGGCCTTTCTCTCTTCAAGTTCCTTTCGCTTAGCAATTGCCTCTTGCATCTCTCTGACATGCTTTGGCAACTTTTTTTCTACAACTTTACCCTTTGTGTCATTTTTTTTGGGAACAGCAGCTTCAGCTTTTGCCTCATCCAGCTTTTCTTCCTTTACCTCTGAAGCAGAAGCAGCAGCAGCAGTCGCCGCCTTCTTCTCTTTCTCCTTCTCTTTCTTCTTTTTCTTCTTCTTTGCGGCAGCAGACTCTTCTTTTTCTTCTTCAGCTTCCTTGTCACCTACAGTGTCCGGCACTGCAACAGATTCAGGCTGAACCTGAGGTTTCTCCTCTTGTGGAGGCGGAGCAGAGATGTTGGCAGCAGTTGGGCCCTCGCCAAGCTCCGCAAGAATCTTATCCAAATCTTCCTCTTCCTGAGCAGTCCTTCCACTCTTCTTTTTTTTCTTCTTACCTTTTGAAGTCTCCACCACCTCTTCACTCTTGTTACCCTTAATTTCATTAGCTTCCACTGCACGGGGTTGTTCCCCAGCCACTCTCTCAGGAACATCATTAGCATCCCCAACCAGTCCAGATTTAACATCTTCATCATTCTCCTCCTCAAGTGAAGCTGCACTAACCTTACTACCACCCTTCTTGGTAGACTTGGAGGACTTCTTCTTCTTACCCGAAAAGGTCACGGCAGCTACATCATCATCATCCCGATCCTCGTCTTTGCTTTCCTCCTCGTCGTCTAAGCCATCAAAACTAGCTGCTGCAAACACACTGCCACCACTCTTCTTGGTGGACTTGGAAGACTTTTTCTTCTTACCCGAAAAGGTCACGGCAGCTACATCATCATCATCCCGATCCTCGTCTTTGCTTTCCTCCTCGTCGTCTAAGCCATCAAAAGTAGCTGCTGCGAACGCACTACCACCACTCTTCTTGGTGGACTTGGAAGACTTTTTCTTCTTACCCGAAAAGGTCACTGCAGGTACATCATCATCCGGATCCGTGTCTTTGCTTTCCTCCTCGTCGTCTAAGCCATCAAAAGTAGCTGCTGCTAACACACTACCACCACTCTTCTTGGTGGACTTGGAAGACTTTTTCTTCTTACCGGTAAAGGTAATTGCAGGTACAGCCTCGTCCTCATCAGCGTCTTTATTGTCCTCCTCGTCCTCGCCTGCGTCTAATGCATCAAAACTGGCAGCCGTGAAGACACCTGCAGAGGCCTTCTTACCACCCTTTTGCTTGCCCTTAACACTCACCGGCGGTTCATCCTCTGGGTCGCTATCTGCATTTCCAAGTAACTCAGACTTGTCACCATCATCAGTCTCGTCCTCCCCAAGCAACCCAAAATTGGAGGAGGAGAACACAGCAGCAGGCCCCCCACCTTTCTTCCCTCTGGACTTCTTCTTCCCCGTGAAAGAAACCTGGGGGGCGTCATCGTCTAAATCATCGTTGTTGTTCTTGTCCTCCTCCTCCTCCTCCTCCTCCTCCTCCTCATGCTGCTGCTGCTGCTTGGACTGCAAACCTTTTTGGTTGCCCTTCTTGCCCTTCTTCTTCCCAGGAATGGGCGGGGGTTCTTCCTGAGGCTGGGAGGCCTCCTCCGACAATTCAGTAGCGATAGAATACTCATCATCGTCGATCACCAGGGCCTTCTTCTTCGATTTGCCGCCGCCAGCGGCTTGGGAGGGCGCGGGTGCGTTGTCATCGTCCCCACGTGCGGCCGGCTTCTTCCGACCCATTTTGGAAGAGTAGCGAATAGATTATAATTGGATTGGAGAAGCAAGAAAGGATACACTCGTCCTCCTGGGAATTGCAAAACCGAGATAACAGATATGGATGAGAGACGGTGACATGGATGGATCAATGAGGAACAAAGGCGAGGTCAGATCTAAGACATGTAGAGAAGGCGAGGACACCTATTTGATGTTTAAACTATGCAAAGCATCGGCATAAAAATAATAATAAAACAAAAGGAGGAGATGAGCAAAGAAAGGACAAGCAGCACACTCTCATCATAGTCTCTTCACTTTCACAACCCCCGCACCAGCGGCCAGCCCAAATAAATACACATATATATGTAAAGTAAATAAACAAATAATAATAACAGCAAATAGAGAGAGACAGACAGAAGTTATTTACTTATGAGGAGGATTGGTTCGGAATCGCAGAGAAGGATCGGATGGTGATGATTGGAGTGGTACAGTATTTTTGGGGAAGGAGGTAGAAAGTAGGTATAGGGTAGAGTATGTTTATTATAGAGTAGATTGGTTTTATCACTGATTTTTTTACTGTGACCGACCAAAAGCCACAGGGTTTGGAAACGGAAGGAAGGAGAGGGAGAGGGAGCGAGAGAGCGAGCTTTCGGGAACCAGAAGGGCGAGAGAAGAGAGGGGGAGAGTGATAATATGTACAATACTACAATAAAATGTAATTAAACCATATAGGCCTGTTTTAGGGTTGTGTGCGTCTCAATCTAATGGACTGTCCATTTGATTGATGGGCTCTTCTTAGGCCCCGCTATCATGCCCACCCTATAAACTCTTTACTCGCAATCGCATCATGAAAGGAAATTGGGCCTTTCATTGTGGGGGGGGGGCTGATGATCAAGAAAGAGGTCGGCCCATTCTCTTTTTCTCCTGGCTTCCTCTTCTTTTTTGTCTCGGTGGAAGTGCTTCTGCTCTCTGTGTCAGAAGAAAACCAAACCGAAAGTAGTAGTAGCATAGCATATAGCCAGGCCAGTTGGAAGCAGACTCTGCTGTTTAAATGCCTATGTGTTAGTTCATCATAAGTAGGCTTTTTCTTTTCTTTCTTTCTTTTTGAAGTTTTAGTCTGTAAACCGAATTCATTGCCAGCTATAAATGAACCCGACCTAAACAAAACACACACGCACCGAATGCCAGAAAATAACACAAAAGAAGAAAGAAAAGAAGAAGAAGAAGAAGAAGAAGAAGCAAACAAGAGATAGCAGCAGAGAAGCAGAGGCGTGCGTATTACGGAACACACTTGTTTAGCCGCACGGGGGATTGTTTAACGGTATGATGATGAGTATGCTCATGGTTTTCGTTTGCTCTTTAGTGGTAAATCTCTTATAATCTCCCCTTTCTCCTTCTCATTCTCTTTTTTCCTTTCCTTTCTGCGGACCCGAGCTTTTGTTATTGACATGTATGATCTCCATTCTGCAATGCGTTCCAAAGTGCGTTCTCTATTTTGCCCCTGATGTTTAGGGTTAACTCCCCCTCCCTCCCTCCCTCCCTGTCATTGCGTTTTTTTTTTTTTTTTTATTTTATTGCAAGGTTTATTTGAAACGCTTAATGTTTTAGCAGTGAATAGAAGAGAAGAGAAGAGAAAGACTCATAGGTAGAAGAAAAAGAGCAGCAAAAGTAGCGAGATGGTTGATGCCCAGATTCCCGAAAAAGATAAGCAGGAGGAAGCAGCCTCTGACGATGTCAGTACAGATGGACAAAACCCACCTCAAATTGTTGAATTGGCGCCACAAAAGCCCCAAAGCCATGTTGCCTCTGTGAAAGAGGAGCAGCCTCTTTCTCCTCCTCCTCCTCCTCCTATTACTACTACTACTACTACTATTCCTCCACCTCCTTCACACGGAGATGTTGCTGAAGAATCGCAAGCGGAGCCTGCAGAATCACGCCCCACCACCCCTAAACTCAAACCCGCTTCCACTCCCACTTCAACTTCAACTTGCGTCATTCCCACTCATACTGACACACCATCCATAGTTGCCGCTGAAAATGCTTCTCCTCAAGACCTCCAATTCAACACCAAGCAGCAACAGCTCGGCACTGATGTGGATGCAAAGGTTGAGGTCACCCCTTTGAGCCCTCACTCGTCCCCTGAAACCCCCAAAACCCAACATTCAGTAGATGGTCAAGGCCAGGACTTTGGTGTTCCCGACCCGCACCAGTTCAAAAATCACTCTTCTACCCCTCCTCAACTTAAACCCCTGCTCCACTCAGAGCCTCAACTTGCTTTTACCGCCCCCTCCAGGTCCTTCCTTTTGGATCCTTCCTCAGCTGGCGATGGTTATGAGTCAGGCACCGAGGAGGAGCAAGTTGCCTTTATGAAAGACGTTCAGTCTTTCTACAAAGACAATGGTTTGGATTTCAAACCTCCCAAGTTTTACAAAGAAGAGCTCAATTTACTCAAGTTCGTTTCTTTCACCCTCTCCCACAACCTTTTTCCTTTTTTCCTTTCCTCCTTTTTATCCCTTTGAGCTTATCTATCATCCATTCCTCAACCTTACTTCTTCCCCTTTGTCTTAAGGTTATGGAGAGCGGTGATCAAACTTGGAGGCTATGAGCAGGTACTTTCTCAGTTTCACTCGTGTGTGACTGATTCTTCATTTTCTCATGCCCCTTCTTTTCATGCTTTGTGAATCTTATGTACGGTTTGGAGAACTCTAAAGATTGTTGCCCTTGTAAGACAAGTGGTTTTAATAGTTTCCAGGATCCTGTGATTTTGTTGCATGTGCTTGCCTTCCGTTGTCTAATTTTTCATACATTTCAGTCATACATCACCGTTATTTTTCTTGGTTTGGCTTTAATTTTATTTTTCTAATTACATTTCATGTATGCAGTCACAGAAACAGATGCACACACATATCTGTTCTTTATCTTAAAGCAAGTTGCCTTGCCTGCATTTTCAGATGACAGTTGGCACATAATTTCTTTGCTACATTGATTTGTTGTGCTTATACTCTGATCCTGCATATATCGAACCATAAGAATAGCGGGCCCAGCTTAATTATGTTGTTATTTTTTCCACAAAATTTTCGTCTTCCCATTCTTGTCTTTGATCCGCTTAACCATCTCTCTACTGTGATTCATGCATCAGATGCCTGCTTCTGTATGATGTATCATATGCTTGCTTTTTTTCCATGTTCAATGTATAGGTGACTTCGTGCAAGTTATGGAGGCAAGTGGGAGAGTCATTCAGACCCCCTAAGTAAGCTCTGTTGTTAAGGCATAGCTGGATAGTTGACTCAAGATTCTGGAAGATGAATTAACACAAGAGCGCAGGCTCTTTTTGGCAGTTCTGATGATGATTTCTTCTTTTTCTCTTTGAATAGGACTTGCACCACTGTCTCTTGGACGTTCCGAATTTTTTATGAGAAGGTTCTGTAGCTGACCTTTTCTAAATTGTAGCATCTCTACTCTATTCTTTTTTTATGCATGCTTGCCTGGAGTTCATTGGCATTACTTTATGCAGGCACTCCTCGAATATGAAAAGCATAAAATGCAGTGTGGCGAGCTTCCCTTTTCTGATGGGCCCCTTACAGAGTCTGTTAGGGTTGAAAATCAGGTAACTGGCGGTGGCTTATTAGGATGATGCATGGGGCTTGGGCAGCATTGTGCATCCGCAATTTGTCTTCAAGCTTCTGATTTTGTGTGACTGGGATTAGTCTTGGTGATCTTTTAATGTTTTTTCTTCCTTTTGTTTGAAATATGAATGCTTTGAATATTAACTTTTTTGTCAGTTCCATTTACTAGTTTGGTCTATTTGTCAATTTAGTATTATATGATTTACTCTGTTCGGCAGGGAATTTCTGTTTTTGTTTTGCCCTAGCTGACAATTTGTCGGTGCTCTAGTGGCAGCCTGAAGTTTAATCTTTTTTTTAAAAAAAAAAAATCGATGTGATTACAGGCATGCGGAAGTCAGGCTCTTGGATCGGGTAGGGCACGGAGGGATGCTGCAGCTCGTGCCATGCAGGGTTGGCATTCTCAGCGTCTTCTAGGGAACGGGCAGGTTTTTCATCCAATCATTAAGGTGTGTGGAGAACTTGAATGTGAATTGCATTTTACTGATAGTTCTTGTGATGATATTAGTGCCGTGTACCATGATATGCTTTGTTTTCATCATTGCGATATGCATAATTTTTTGCATGTAACTTGTTTTTTTGTTGATATAGGATAAGAACTCAAACTCCACACCAAAGAGTGAGAAGCAGCTAAAAACAAATGGTATGGTAAATAAACTTAATTGGCTTCAACAGCTTCATTGTAGATATGATCTTTCTCTCTGAACTCAGCTTGCTGGCACAGGTTTGCTAAAGCGCAAGAAGCCATCAACCGAGCATGCTGTCCTTGCTGGTCACATGAACACGATGAAGCCACAGTTGGGATAACTGATTTCGTTATTGTGTCATAGTCCTTGATTTGATTCAGTAGTTGTTGCACATTCTAAAGTTCTGAAGTTGTTTTTTATTTTGGCAGAGGAGATATAATGGTTATCGATATTGGACCCCCAGCTGATTGGGTGAAGATCAATGTGCAAAGAACTGTAAGATCTGTCAGATTCTAACTCCTATGATTGCATAATTTGGCTTCATTGTTTTGATATTGATCCTATATTTGTTGAATAAGTTGCTTATAGTACTGCTTTTGGGGAATTCCTGATCAGTTTCTAACTCTATCTCTCTGTGTGATCACAGAATGACTGCTTTGAGGTGTATGCTTTAGTTCCTGGCCTTCTGCGGGAGGAGGTATTATAAATGCCTGAAACTTCTTTTGTTTATTTAATTTTATCATCTTATACTAAAACAACAAATAGGTTCTGTGTGCTTTTGCAACAAATGCTTGACCTTTGAGAGGTGGACTGTAAGTCGCATGGGAATGTTTGGCGAACATGGAAACAAAAAATTATTGGTATTGTTGTTGTTGTTGTCGATGTGATTATAGTTAATATCAGTGGACAAAATTAATCCTTACCCCAACCAATGGTGTAAGGATACATGCATTGTTTAGACTGCTCTTCATTATGAGGGAATGACAGTTCAGCCTCCCATTACTCGATTGCTGGTTTCATTTATGTTGTATTAGTTTTGCTCTGATCATGAGATTTATTGCATAGTATGTGAACCCCCTTGTTTCTTGAACTAGTTGATGTCTTGTTTTTTGATGGAATAGTATATTCTCCTTGTCCCATTTAGCAGATTTGAAATTGAGCGCTGAAACACTAAAACCTTGGTTGATCTCCAGTTTGCACAAAAGTTTTGTTGGACCCCTAATAATTTGGATTTTGCTTTTTCCGAAGTTCAAAAACTTGGTGTTTCAATTCATAACTTTGCAAAGTGTTTCAATTCATAACTTTGCAAAGTGTTTCATTTGTGCCGTTCTCTTTGCTAATTTGCATACAATTTTATTATCCCATAACTGTCCTCATAGTGAATGGATCTTGTTAGAAGACAATTTTACAAAATTATTCAAATTGAGTCAATCCCATGAGTGTTCTCATAGTGAATATATCTTACTGGAAGACAGATTGAAAATTACTTTTCCAATTGGTCTTTGATAAAGATGTCTAAAGTGACTGAACATGCTAATGTGTCTAGATGGACTCTGTCGCTGCAACATATGGGTTCAAAGCTACTTGGATGCTATTTGGTTGTCTTTAGAAGTCTATTTGTTTGTTTGTGTTGCTTCCAGTTCAGTGACATCCATGTTTGGTATAATTGTTTCTGGATTATGTTGACCAAAATATAATCCCAACTTGAGTTGGTTATGAAGGATATGCACAATGTGATGCTTACTAGTTATAGTGGGACACTGCATCAGTCTGGTTTCCATCGCTACATACTATCCAACACCTATTGTTCTAGCGGTGCACTTGAATTCTGCTTGAGAATGAGGAGTTTAGAAGGAGCTTTATGTTGTTTCAAATGTACTTATGGTTATTTGTCGTGGCTCTAATGTCAAGTAGAGGATTGTGGTTTTTCTTTTTTGGTCAAAAAATGCTGGCATTGATGGTGCCCTCGGACGTTTCTTTGCTGTCTGTGTAAGATGAACACACGCATGTTTACCAAATTTCTTCTCCCTATCCTTATTTCATTCTCTATCTGTCAGGTCCATGTTCAGTCAGATCCAGCGGGACGCTTGATTATATCTGGACAACCAGAGGAACTGGACAATCCATGGGGTGTCACTCCTTTTAAAAAGGTTTGGCAACTTGAATGTGAATTACTTGTGTAGTTTGTAGTGTTGTTGGATGCTTTCAGGATCTCCAGGTCACTTAAGCACTTACATTTTCTTTTCGAGTCTTTTTTTTTGCTTCTATTGCTTTGCTTTTTCTTTCCTTTTTGCTCATTATGTTTCAAATTAAATTAGCTTCCCGTTGGCACGACGTGTCTATTAAACCATATCAAATTTAATGGTGGTTTTGCTCTCAGGTTGTCAGCTTACCTATGAGGATTGATTCACATCAGACATCTGCTGTGGTCACCTTGCATGGTCAGTTGTTTGTTCGTGTCCCATTTGAGCAGTCAGATTTTTAGAATGTGTAGATTTGGAAACGTGACTTGGTACGGGAGAGATTAGAAGCAGAGAATTTGCTCTAAAGTGACGGAAACTATTTAGGATCTTGTCAGATTTTACAGTTCAGCAGAAAAAGGTCTGATTTTTGTAGTGTAGTCATAATTGAAGCTTAAGATTATCTAATTGGATAATTCATTTTTTTTGATGTAATTAATTGGCCTAACTTTTTTCACAAGGAAATTGTAGAATGATGTATTTCTTTACCTAGTTCTTTTGCAGATCGTTTTGTCTCTGTTGGCCATACTTCGTTTTTAACCTCGGATGGCATGCATAGACATAGTATTCCGAAAAAGAGTGGCTATGTCTCTTACTAAGCCCCAGTTTTTCTCCTTCACTGATAATCAATGAAAATAAATAATTATCCTGCTCCCACACCTCTTCATATTACTACTAATTTCCGACCGAAAAAAATATTACTACTAATTTACTGTTCTTACTTCAAGTTGAAGACCGGCTTAAGCATGCATTGTCTCTCGTACATTATCTTGTTTGTTACATTAATATTCCTGGAGATTATGAATAGATGTTGTACATAAAACTGTTTGCCACATCACATTTGATAGTTGTTTATGTTTGTATAAATGTATGACGAAATGCGAGGTTTCTTAAGCAGTGTAATATGAGTTTTGTTAAACAAATTCCAATCCAAGTTATGCGTTTTTAATATATGTACAATTGTAAATATCACTACGTTTCAGATCCAGTACTAAATTTAAGCATAGATACAAGAATTAAACTTGAATGACGTATGGTTTTTATGCCAAGAATTGGTTATTGGTGTTTTGTTTGAACCGCTTGATGGCAGTTTTTTTGTCAGTCGTGGGCCGTCGAACCGCTTCAGATCTGGCAAGAACTGCTAGTTCTCCACCTTCTGCACGTCGCCGCGGTGCCTCTCCACCCGAAAAGCAAGCTTGGTTCCTACAGACACTACAAAATATGAAGTTATTGATGATTGCATTATTGTGGCAGAGGAGGATGCCAAACGGATAATGTCTGTATCTTACTGCTCAGACAAATGGCTCGGAGGAACTTCTTAAGGTCAAGCATTATAAGCCTAGAAAACATCATGGAGATGAAGTTTTGGAACAAAAAGTTCATGGAATTGATCGCTATATCCATAATCTCTCACTTCATTCTATCCGAGAGGAAGTGGATTGTTCACAATTGGAAAAATATTTATATATTGAAGATGTGCTTTTGCGTACATTAAATAAGCAAGTCAGGCATTATAGTGGCACAAGAAACAAGCCAACTATGTATCCTTTACAGCCTGTTATTGAAGAAATTCAACAGTGAAAGGTCAAAGGGCTTTCACTTGACATGGTAGTGGAGCCATAATGACTCGCGTGTTTGAATCCCGACACCTCCTTCCTTGTTGAATTAAAAAGCATAAGGTATGGATGGGCCTGTGTAAGTTTCAAGCCCGAAGGGCTTTCACTTGAAGGAAGGTGTTAGAGTGATAAGCCAAAACCAATCATGGGGCTTCAACCATCAGCTTAAGTTTTTGTTTGAGATGATCACTCGACATACTTCGATTTTGAAACCTATGCCCTGAGTTGCTCTTTCCGGATCAAGATTCAAATTCAACTTCTGGAATTCCTCTCCTACAAGAGAAAGGACCACATTACCAAGAATAACAAAACAACAATCTTGAAAACTCAGAAGTTATTGAAAACTACCAAACTCCAACCATCAAACTCTAATTGCTCACAAGACCTACTCTGCTTTAGTGATTGCTGGCTTCGTCTTCTGGTGAGTCGTCATACTTGAAATTCGACATCGTGCAAGAGGCAGAGGCTCATGAAGACCGGGTGGAGACGAATTACGGGCGAACACAAAAAGAAATGGATAACAAATACAAAATTGATTAAGTGGATGGACAAAAAAAAAGGTTAACGGATTCAAAATTGGATGAATCAACAAAATAATGTCTCTTTATTTTTCATCAATATGTACTTCCACAATATACCCCGTTCCAATTCTGACTTGGGAATGGGGCAACGATTGGGTTAACTTTCTTTTGGTTTTTTTTAGACCAATCAAAAATAAAATTTAACTTAATAAGCATTTACCTCCCCAATAATGTGAAAAAAAACTAAAAAATTTAAAGATGATATATCATATTAACAGCAGAACAAATACGAAACCAGGTGGCTACTGGAGTATTAGCGACGTTAGTTTACTGATTGATGTTCCCCTTTGGACACCAAAATTTAGTATGGCTGTTAAAAACATGTGAAGTTAATCAATCCAAATTGGATACTGTTGACCTATATATATATATATGTAGGACAGATATTGTTTTGATACTTCCACGTAAGAGTATTTATAACTAAGTAATAAATAAGTACAAGTAATTAATTAGTTTATAAGATTAAGTAAACTTAATCTATCCCAGTAATTAAGTATATTTGATTGTCGAGGAGGAGATATTTTAGCATAAGAAAGAAGCAAAGCAAGGAATCTTGAATGAATTATAAGTACAAGCTCATTAATTCAGAGACTTTCCCTTTAAAACTAAACTTTACAGACTCTTTTAGTTTACTGCTGTGTTACTTAACATGGGTTTTTCAAGACTAGAAAGTTTGAGAATGGTGTGGGCAAAAAGAAAAAAGAAAGGGAAAGAAATGGTGTATCTGGTTGGCTGACTACCTCATGTTGGTTTTACAATATTAGGGAGGGGGTATACATTTTCAAAACTGTTAAGGACGGTTACATGAGTTGTGGTTGAATCTTTCCAGTGTAGAATCATGATTGAGTCGAATTTGTTGTGCATGCAGTAGTAAGGTCGGTAGGTAGGTACTACTCCGATCAGGGGAATTCAAATCCTCCTCCTCCTCCGCCACCTCCTTGACCTCCGACGAGAGCAGTAACCGAGGGTGGGGCAACGGCCATCCAGAGGAGAGAGATGGTGATTGCAATAAGACCAGACCAAACAAAGACAATGGTGGGGGTCTTGCCACCTCTTCCCATCAAGCCCTTGGCAAAAGGGTATAAATGAGCCAACACCCAGAAGCTAAAGAAAGCGCCACCAATGAACTTGCTCCATTGTGGGGTGGTGCTGTAAATGGTCTTGATGAAGGAGAAGGCCATGGCGATGATGTTAGTCATGGCAATGACAATGGGCGGGATCATGAGAGAAGTCCACTTGACGATGTAAAGCTCAGCATAGATGTCGTCGTCGTCATCCCCGGCGGACTTGGAAGTGAGGGTGAAAGAGATCTCGATGCCGGCAATGACCTTGAGTAGGCCCTGGATGACGGCGGCGAGATGGGCACTGGTGCCGGAGATGAGCCAGAACTGCTCGTTCCTCCACCACTCTTCCAGCTCGATGCCCGACCACTTGACCTCGAGGATGGCAAGCACGATGAGGCAGATGGTCATGATGAGGAGGTAGACCAAGAAGGCAATGCTGAGGCTCTGGACGATGAAGAATCCAGAGAAGAGGGAGAGGGCAGGGAGGAAGCAGTAGACGATGAGGAAGAGGGAGGTGAAGGGATAAATGCCGACATTGATGTAAGCCAGGCGTTGCAGGATCTTAAGACGCTTGGATGCCAAGAATGCATTGTTCTGGGAGAAGAAGATCTCCACGGAGCCGGTTGCCCACCGGAGCACCTGGTGGAGCCTGTCGGTGAGATTGATGGGAGCCGACCCTCTAAACGCATCCCTCTTAGTAACGCAGTACACAGAGCGCCACCCTCGGTTGTGCATCCTATATCCCGTCACCACATCCTCCGTCACCGACCCGTAAATCCAACCCACACGGTCACCCCATTCCGTTTTGTCCTCATACCTGTAATGTAATGTATAAGTAAGTAATATATGTCCATCATCACCATTAACATTATGCATGCACACTTAAGGTACATCCAACAAAAGAGAGTACTGATTATTTAAAAAAAAAAAAAAAAGAGAGAGAGAGAAAAGGAATAATAATAGAGAGAAGAATGTTGCAAAGTTAGTTAATTAACCAGCAAGAAATGGCAGAGACGGCTTCAGCAACGGTGGCGGCATCAAGAGGATCTCGAGGGGCCCTCAAAGCACCTGGAGGGCGTCCGTACTTGATAGCAGGATGATCCGCCAAGGGCCGACCCTGGAACTCTGCCACCGGTATGGACTCCGCCAGCATGGTGGAATTCCCAAACCTCTTGGGCAGCAAATTCACGTCCAGGTCCGGGTCAAAATCTGTTGTTGTCAGGGGCTGTGTTTCCGGGGCTGAATCATCTTTTTCTTTCATCCTGTCCGGATTGGGTGGGTCGAACCCGTAGAGTGCAAACCTTCTGAACATGCAACCTGTTCCCACATAAACAGGGCCCTGGAATACACCCAAATTTTTTTTTAAAAAAAAGGAATTACATTAGAATTAGCGCTAATTAAAAGCAAATTAGTATACTTGAAATCAATAATTAATTAATAATTTTTATACCTGGAGGCCATCGAGAGCACGCATGTTGCTGTCAAAGAAGACAGTGTTGCGGTTGGCATATCTATCGGAAGGATCAATGCCTTCGAAACGCTGAGGGAATTGGATGTAGCAGATGTCCTCTCCCCCTCTGTCCATCATGAAGCACATCCCCTCCCGGATGGCTTTGCAATTGTACACGTAGTGGTCGCAGTCGACGTTGAGGATGAAGGGCCCATTGGAGAGGATGGCAGATGCCCGCACCAGTGCGTTCATGGCACCGGCTTTCTTGTTGTGATCGTACCCTGGCCTCTTCTCCCTTGACACGTACACAAACATTGGCAGCCTTATATCCACGTCCGTGAAGTCTATTATCTTCTCCTCCGCGCTTCCCATCAGCGGGTCGGGGCTTGGGGGCTTAAGCATAACCTGAAGAATGCCTGAGTGGTCGCCCTTGGCATGATCAGGTGCGGAAAAGGCCCAAGTCCCGGGCCAGTGGGTGCCATCGGCCATCCAAGTGGCCTTCTGGACCTTGATAGGCTCCATGGGGTCGGCCCCGCTCTCCCTCATGTGCTTCAACATCTTCATCTCCTCCCGGGCATTGAAGGCATCCGACCTCCTCCTGATGGAGTCCGGCAGCCCATTTGTTCGGACCTTGAACTCGTCGTACTCCCTCTTCATCCGCCTCCTGTCCTTCACAAAATCCGGCTTGCTCTTGTTCTTCGTCGGGTCCACTTTAAGGCTGAAGTAGCTCTCCGGGTTCCTGGGCTCTATGTCGTGCTTCCTGCAGAACGGAACCCACAGGTCCGCAAAGCTTGCGGCCTCCGCCATCGCCTCGAACGTCAGGAGCGCCCCGCCGTCGTCAGAAATGTAGCAGGTCAACTTCTCCACGGGATAATCGGTGGCGAGGATGGAGAGGATGGTGTTGGCGGTGACCAGGGGCGGCTCTTTCTCGGGATCCGCGGTGGAGACGAAGAAGTCGAGGCCCGGGAGGTCGGAGCGGCCCGTAGGATTGGAGGGGGAAGGCATCTCGAACTTGTCGCGGAGCAAAGCAAGGTCGGTGGAGCGGTTGACGGGGCAGAGCTTGGGGACCTGATCCAGGATCCACGAGAATGCGAACCAAAGCTCACACACCACGGACATAGCCCACAACCATCTCGCGTCTTCATTAGGATTTACAATTCTCCAGTGCAAAAAGAAGGCTAATATTATCAATCGTACAAATATCAGCAACCTGCAATACATACAATTATAATAAGGATTAGTGGTGGTACATTATTATTATTATTATTATTATTATTATTATTATTATTATTATTATTATTATTATTATTATTATTATTATTATTATTATTATATAATTGATCAAAATTTTTTAAGAATTGATTCCAATTAAGTGTCTGATATTTTTTATTTTTTTTTTACCTGTAAGGGCTGATAATAGCATTGGGTATTGGCAAAACCCGGCTGAGGGGCCTCCAGGGCTTATCCCTATTTTCTGCCATCCCACCGGGAGGTACCCCATCATCCCCATCATCGCCATAGGCGTCATCGGGCCAATACGCATTCCCATAGCCATAAGTACCTTGTGTTTCAAACAACCATCTATTGTGGTCGAATTCACCATTCTGGTTCCTCTTCATCATCGTCATGTTATTGTTTCCCCCTTTATTTGGAGCAGGCAATGGCAGGGCTCCGCCTGAGAAATCGGGTGCTTCATCCTCATAATCTGCGGATCTGTATGGCTCCTTGCACCCTGGGCATAAACCGTTCTCCTTTTGGGCATCCAGATAGCAATCCCGGCAGATTTTGAACCTATATAAATTATCATATATTATATATTATCCCCCCCCATACAATTTAATTATACATAATTCCCTGTCTCCCTCTTTATATTAATGTAATGTAATGTATATATATGTACTAAGGTAATTAAGGTACGTAGCCAGGTAGGTACCTGCATTCACAGGGCGTGACATCATTCCCTCTCTCGTCCTTCATGACCTTGCCATCACAAGCATGCATAGCGCAGGAAGAGCCCTTGGCTCCAGCCATCTGAGGATGGGTGACCTCTGACTCTATGACCTTGTCCATGAGATGGGCGCGGGTGACGCTGTTGAAACCCCCGGTGAAGAGAGAATTGGCCACGTATTGCTCTTCAGCCTTGGTGGCCACGGTTGTCTGATCCATGGGCTGATTGTCGGGTGTGGGAGGGATGTGCACCGTGTAATTCATATAGTCACCTGATAGCTCTCCGGACATGTCAAGGTCTTCCCTCGAAAGGCTCACATACCGCCCGCTTGAAGTCCTCCTCGCAAATTTCACCGTCTGCCCGCTTGCACTCCGATTTGCCGAAGAGTTACTGGAGCCCCCAGGGCTACGTATCCCCTTCTTTGATGGTTGTGAAGACAGAGATGACATTTAACGTACCTACGGTGTATATATATGCTTCTACCTACCTGCCCACCTCCCCCAATTTCTTTCTTGTTTACTCTCTTCTTAAACTTCTTCTTCTTCTTCTTCTTCTGTCCCTATCACTTAATTATATACCTCGCTATAAATTAACACACACATCCTGCAGCTTGCTTCTTGGCCCACAGCCTCATCTGATCGCCGACATACATTATTTCTAGCATTCATCATTTGCATACGGTACCCACTGGGTGGCATCAAAATCTACAATCACAAACTACGATTAGTATGTAGTAACTTTTAAAAATTAGTGGAAGTAATGAATGCGAGATGCATATATACATATATATCTATGTATGAATGAATTCAGCAGCCAATTAAAAAATGAAAAAGATGTTGCACCGTAATTTGCCGGCCGGGTTATGACAAAGAAACAAAGGGTCTAAGAATTCTTTGGGATTGAAGAAATCAAAATGCATATAAGCATATGATGATCAGGTGAGCGAGGCATATAATGGGAGGGAGATAATAGTGTGGTGGTGAGTTGGTTTGGGGCAGCGCATAGATGTCCAAAAAGTGTTGTGATGGAAGAGAGGCAAATGGTGGAATGCAAAATTAAAGAAGTGATTACAATATGGGAGAAGGGGAAGTAGTATAGGATCTATGGTGAGAGACCGAGTCCACTGATAATGGATGTTTTGGGAGATTATGGGTGCGTGTTTTAAGGAGGATTGTTTGTGGCCTCAGAGACGACCATTAATCTCCTACTCCCATACTTCTGTTCTCAATTCTTCCTTTAATCTAACCAATCTATCATATGATTCAGTTACTCGCGCTTTGTCGGAATAACCGACCATTCTTCTTTTCTTTTTCTTTAAAAAAAAAAACTAGTAGTTTATGGTATTCACATCTTTCATAATTTTTTATTATTGATTACATTAATGTATTTAAATAAATAACAAATCATTTATGCATATGTAACAGCCCGGGTAAAATTTGGATTTTTACCGGGACTGTTAAAGTCGTTATACAGTGATTTACTGAATGAATTAATCTTGGATAATTAATTCAAGGTAAATCGGGAGTCGTTTTTCGAAACCGAGGGTTTTTCCGCGCTCGTGAGTTTCCCGCGGATTTTTCGAACCTAAGTTGGTATTTCTCGGGTTTTGGAATTTCTCGAAAAATCACACCGGAAAATAACTACAGGGTATCGATTATTTTCTGGTCCGGTTTTTACACGCCTGCATTATTGTGACAATAATGCAGGCGGCGTCTTTTCTTTTCTTCCTGTGCACCTGTGAGATTTTGCCGGTTCCTGTGTGCTCGTGATGTTGGCCTGTGTCGCTCCTGTGATGTTACCCTTCCCCTGCAAACACAAAGTCACACACACACACACACACCAACACCACCGAGACCACCCTCTTCCCTTCTTCTTTCATTTTCCCTCCTGCCGCCGTGGACAACCGGCCGAGCCGCCGCGAGCCATCTGCACCTCCTCCCTCCCTTTCTCTCTTCCTCTCTTCTTCTCCTATTCTTCCTTCTACACAACCGGCCATCAACCTCTTCCTCCTCAACTCTTCTTTTCCTCCTGCATGCCGACCACCCCCGTGTCCACCGACAGCACCACCTGTGCTCGATGCCGCCTGCATCTCCTTCTCGTCCTCTTCTCCTCCTCCCCGAGCTCGCCTGCAGCACCGCCGTCTCTGCCGTCGCGAGCAGACCCGCAGCCGTCGTTCGTCCTCTCCACGCAACGTGCCGCCTTCACCAACAACTCTTGCACCACGAAGCCATCGCCCTCTCGTCACCACCATCCTCCTCTATATCAGCTTCTCGGCATCAGCAGCCAGCCACCTCGCGACGCTCGCCCCGAGCTGCTGCCTCGCCTCGTCCGTCCGCGGCTCACGCTGCAACACCCACTAGGTGAGCACGGTGCACCAAGGTTGAAGAAGACACAACCTTGGGCTGTAAACATGCATATGGGTTTGGGTTTGTTGGGTTTTAGTTTTGGACTTTGTTTGGTTGGGCTTGAGTAGGATTTAGTTGTTGGGTTGTGTTGGTGGGCTGAGATGTGTGGGCTTGAGTTTTGTGGGGATTGGGTTATAGGTTTAGGTGTATAGTTGTGGGCTTGGCTTTGGGGTTCTGGGCTGACCCTGTGGGCTGACTAGGCGGGCTGAGGTCTGCGCATGGGCCTGGATTATGGCCTTGGGCGCGGGCCTGACTCGCTGGGCCTGGTTTGGGTCTATGCCTGGGCTCCTGCCTGGTCCACTGGACTACTGAGATGGGCTGGGATTGGACTTGGCCCAGTCCGTTTTAAAACAAAAAAAAAATATATTTATATGCTACATAATTTCTGGAAATATATATATCTGGGAAAAAAATATAAGGTTTCATAAATTGTATAATTTTTGGAAATGGGCAGAATAATTAATTTAACCTGAGATAATTATTCATTTGGTATATCTAGAAAATAATCACTTAGTCATGTTATTTTTGAAAGTTAAGGTAATTATGTATGGTTTTAATAATAATAATATGGTAAGTATGAATTAAAACATTTTGGGAAATATATATATGTAGTATATGGATATATGTTACTAAAAGAAAAAAATAGATAATAACAATAATAATATAATAAAATGATTACATTGACATATTATTTTGAGAAATGTAATTACTATATGAATAACCTCTATGAAATGTTTCGGAAATAAATATGGTATCGTATATTCTAAGAAGTATTTCACTAAGTATATATATAATACCTTTTTAAAAAAAATAAATAATTATATTTGATAATTATATTTTGGCAAGTATAATGATTCTATGGAGATGATAACGTATAACCGAGGGGGGTTTAATTTACAACTTATGGCATCATAGTATACCGATTATGTGCATTTATGTGTGTGTACATTGTTTTGTGTATAGGTTTGATATCGGGCAGTTTCCCGAGGAGCCGGCGTCGTACCGGTCAGTATTTCCGGAGTTGAGTAATCGGCCAAGGTGAGGATGGATAACCCTTGATATGTGCCCGTAATATTGTGTTTGCTTTGTTGCTTGATTGAACTGCTGAGATGATTACTGTTGGTTGATCGACTGCTATGATGTTGTCGTTGTTGTTGATCTTAGACTGTGATATTGGATTTGCGATATTGTGTTGAGAATAATGATGAACTGGTCAATGTGGATAATTGTGTGTTTTGTTGTTTGAATGAACTACTGAGAGGGTCATTGTCGGATATTTGACTGTTATGGTTATTGATGTTGCTGTTGTTGGACTGTGCTATTGGACGTGTGGATATTGTGATGAACTGTTAATTGTGAATAATTGGTGTTATATGTACTGTTGATGGATATTTGGTAATATGGAATTGTATTGGGTATTTGGCTGCTATGGTTATTGTTGTTGTTGTTGCTATGATGTTGATTTGCTTGATTGAACCGTTGTATGACTGTTGTTGGTTTATTGGATACTGTGTTGTGATTGATGTTGGACTGTGAGTAATTGATGTTATGAAACTGATGAAGGATTGGCCTGTTGTGTAACTTGAGCTAATAGGAAATTGGATAATTGTTTGACTGTTATGGATATTGTGATTGTTGACGGTAGACAGTGTTGTGATTGGATAATTGGAATAAACTATTGACTGTGGATAATTGAGAAATGGAAATTGGAAATTGGAAATTGGAATTGATGTGATATGATGATATATGTGGGAAGTAGTGGTACGACCCGATGGTTTGAAAATTAATTTTGGGATGCTATGGTCGGTTACTTGGTTTGGACACTTGATTTGGTTGGCATGTTGATGCCTGTGGTTGGGGTATACCAAATACCCAGTGGTTCGGATATACCGAATATCCGGTTGGCATGTTGTTGCCTGTGGTTAGGGTATACCAAATACCCAGTGGTTCGGATATACCGAATATCCGGTTGGCATGTTGATGCCTGTGGTTGGGGTATACCGAATACCCAGTGGTTCAGATATACCGAATATCCGGTTTTGGGATGTTGATCCCGGTATGGTATTTGGGTTGTTGAACCCGGTGTGATTTGGTAATTTGGGACGTGGTCCCGGTATGGTAAGATTTGGTATGGTTGTTTGACCTGGCATCCGGAATTAATTGATAACCTGGTACGACCCTAGCTTGTCCAGTGACGGGGCCCGGAAGATAAAATTGGTAATAAAAATTAATAAGTATTCATTTGGTCTTGGCTTTGATATGATTTAGTAGGATTCCTCTATCGTGTTGTTCGTGTTGGTTTCCTCTGATGTGTTGTTTGTGTTGGTTTCCTCTGTCGTGTAGTATGTGTTAGTTGTTATGGCAGTATCCTTGAGATGTGATTGTTTTTGCTTATTGTTGTGATTGTTGTGCTTATTGTTGTGATTGTTGCATTTCTTCTAAAGTATTATGGTTGATTATATATCTCTGTTTATCTTTCGTCGGTGAGCACTTCGGACTCACCCCTCGCCTGCGGGGTTTCATCCCGTAGGATGAGTTGCTTGTAGTGCAGGAACGTACCGGGCAAGCTGAAGCGTACCCTCAGGCAGGACTCGGATCCATTAGTTGCATTGGGCTTGCATATGTTATCATGTGAGTCATAAGTCTTCCGCTGTCCATATTGTTGAGTTTTCTGCTGTGTGTATGCTGTGATTGGGCCATTGGGCCGGAGGTTGTCCTTGTTGATGTCCCCGGGGTTCGGGTGACGAGTTCTATGTTGGGCCGAAGGGCCGGTTTTCAGTTTTTGAGATGGGCCGTTGGCCAGTTTATTATTTTATATGCTGTATGTTGGGCTTTGTTGGGTTGGGTTGTCACAGTTCCGGCACGTGTTTACTGTGTACGGTAAATACGGGTCAGGGCGTTTCAGCATATCTACATAACATTTTATTTTACATCATCCAGTGCGGTGAGCTATAAGTATGAACAATAATTGATCATCTATATTTCAATTTACTATGAAAACCTTCTTTGTATGTAGATATGTTATTATGTACGTATATTCATCAGTCCTATTATGATTAGAGTAACATTCATTGTATTTCTCTAATTTTTTATTAATTTATTAAGAACATATACAGCAGTAGTCATCACTCCCTCCATATGAAGGGGCAATTTGCAAAAAAAAAAAAAATATGCTAAATAATTTAAAATTTTAAACTTTGGGCTACCTCATGCTTTATCATACATCCTAACCTGGTATCCGGATAAAACCTTGGGCTACGTCATGCAAGAAAAACCCATAAAAAGCCCATTTATGTTGTTTGGACCTGAAAAAGAGAGTACTAACTACCATTCACTATTGCACTTCTGTAATGATTAGATCTTACCATCAAACCAAGCCTGGTTAAATTGTTCTTGGGGTTAGGTAGGTGCAGCAAGATTCTCATTTTGGTGGCTTAGCGTTGGTATGAAGATAAAACAAAACAGAACGAAGAAAAAAAAGAGGGATTGAAGATACAAGATGATGAAAATAGGAATCTACTTATTTCAAACGTTTGAAACTTTCCATCGAGTGAGTTTGATTATGGTGTAGCCGTGTAGGTCACTTTTTTTGTTGTTTTGGTTGAACAATGAATTTCAATTTCTTGACCTGTTTAATTAATACCGAAGGAAGCTGCTTAGCGGTGAGACTAAGCTCAGGATTGTCACTTTTTTAAATTACCGAAGGGTTGAGTGCAGCAAAATATTGGGATATAATAATAATCACATGTTAATGTTATGCAGTCAGATCCAATCAGTTGCAATTATAAAATTGTGAAAAATGGACAGCTTTATAATATAAACGGTCAATGAAGACCGGTCACTTGCCGGCAGAAGCACACTACTACTAGTCTACTACTACTACTACTACTACTCAGATGATGGTCCCTAGGAGAGTATAAATTACTGCTACTTGCTAGCCTCTGCCAAACATATTGAAAATATTTCCGTGGAACGGTTCAGAGCAGAATGCGCACTAATTATAATAGACACTAGCCAGCCAGCAAAAACAATAGTATTGTATTATTTATTATTGTTGCTTCTTCAGCTAACCATCGCTGGAGGGAGGGTCAGGGACACCCACCTGACAGAAGAAATGACATTTCCAAGTAACAAATCTTCAATCTCGACTTTGGCAGATGCAATTACAGCTCCAAGATTTGCTATTCCTATGTCAGTGTTCCCAGACATACAGTTTAAGCAATTAAGCAAAGAAGAGAGGCAGGAAAACATCGGAAGAATCTCTTGTAATTGTAATTGAGGGGTAAAAAAATGTTATTAGACCTTTGGATAATTGTATACAATCTCCAGTCCAGAAATGCTTCTTTACAAGCTTGGATTCAGAAGATTTGGTTCTTCTTGGAAAGTGAAAAAAAAAAAAAAAAGAGAAAAGAAACAAAAAAAAGAGAATTAATACAGTACACAGACTCTAATGCTCGCCTGATCTTAAAAGTAAAAAAGTTTCTATTTTTTTCTCCCTACAATTCTCTCTTTCTGATTCTCCGGAATCATCCAAACTCACTATTTGATAGTAATGATTTTACATCCTACAGCATCAGATTGAGAGGGCTGTCCAATGCGCGTTCGTTATGAAACATGGGGGGATTCGATGTCGATGTCTTAAGAAGAAGTAGGCGCAGCAGCAGCAGCAGAAACATCTCTGTTGGAGCGATTATATTTCATGTGGCTGTTCACTAGTTGTCCAGCTGCAATTGCGGACATAAGGGAGAGCTCCCCTGCAAGAACAGAACCCGCAACTATGGTAGCCAACCGTCTTGCATTTGCTCCTGGTGTGTCCTTGCTTGCACCCTTCACCCCTAGCAAGTTCAAGCATGCCGACTGGGAGGCGAGCTGTGTACCTCCCCCTACTGTACCAACCTGAGACCACGATTTCATACAAATTAGTATCATATGGATGGCTTCATTTGTCTGTCTGTAAAACTCGTAAGAATCACTTCATTTCTTAAAAATGCTTCCCTAATGCAATGGATTCCACACCCTATTTGTACTTACACATAATATGAATGGGATCAAATGGTTAGCAACAAGCAAAGTAAGCCAATCCGGCATAAAATTTAAAACATACTAAACAATTCCAACAAAGTTAGTTTTGGTTTGTTTGGTGCATATATCTATCTCTGTTTTGGAGGCTGAAACCATAAAGCTGAAGTTGAAGATGAATAGGTAGGTTAAGTACCTCGACGGAAGGCATGGTGACGGAGACATGAAGGTCTTGGCCGTCATTTACAGCTTCCATCATGGTGATACAGTGAGAGCTCTCGACATTCTGTGCGGGATCTTGACCGGTGGCGATGTAGATAGCGGTGACAATGTTGCCGGCATGAGCATTGAAGCCCCCAAGTGCTCCAGCCATAGCGGAGCCAGTGAGGTTCTTGACCACATTAAGCTCCACCAACGACTGCACGCTAGTCTTCAACACCTTTCGCACCACATCGCCCTTGATGATGGCCTCGCACACCACTGATTTCCCTCTTCCTTCAATCCAATTCACCGCAGCAGGTTTCTTGTCGGAGCAGTAGTTCCCTGAGGAGGAAGGAAAAATATTGGAAACATTACACTAAATTAGTCAGGAGAAACCAAAAGCAGGAATACAAATTAACACACAGAGAGAGAGCGCTGTGTTAACAGGAACGAACATATAACACATAATTAAGCAAAAATATGTAGAATCAAATATATATAGAGAGAGAGAGAGATAGAGAGCGGGAGAGAGAGAGGATGAAAATTGGGAAGAGGGAATAGTAGTAGTAGTAGTAGTAAGTACCGGATATGCCGTGGACATCCATATCGGGGAAATCAGGGCGGAGGAATTCCAAGACATTCTGGACACCTTTGGAGACCATGTTCATGCCCATAGCATCGCCGGTGCTGCACGCGAACCTGATGTAGAGGTTTCTGCCGGCAAGAGCGCACTTGATGCTCTGGAGGCGGCCAAAGCGGCTGGACTTGTTGAAGGCGAAGGAGAGGGCCTCGAAGTTGGAGGGATCCTCGAGGAAGAACTTGAGGAGAGCAGCTCTCTTGGCGGTGGGGAAGCTCACGACGGGGGCTCTGGTCATGGCGTCTTTGAGGATGACGCTGGTGGCGCCGCCGGACAGGTGGATGGCCTTGCAGCCGCGGTTGGTGCTGGCGACGAGGCAGCCCTCGGTGGTGGCCATGGGGACGGAGTACTCCTTGCCGTCCAGCGAGAGGGGCCCCGCAATCCCGACGGGGATCTGGACGTACCCAACCGGCATCTCGCAGCACTGGCCCAGGATGGAGTCGTAGTCAAAGCCTTCAAGGGGGAGGCCCGATAGGGACTTGGAGGTGATCCTCTGCAGGGCCTCACGGCGGATGGCGGCTGCCCGCCTGCAATCCCCGAGCTTGGACTCCAGGGAGTAGGAAGGGATGGTGCCCCTCACCACGGATTGGATGATCGCCTCGTCTTCCTCTTCCTCTTCCTCTTCCTCTTGGGAGACCAATTTCATCGTCGTCGTCGTCTTCTTTTCGTTGTTTTCGTCAACCAACTTTGGGGGGGGTTGTTGTTGTTGTTTGGGAGAAGGAGGGGATACGAGGTGGTGGAGCTTATTATTATTATTATTATTATTAGTATTAAGATGGTTAGAGGAGGGAGGGAGGATGGTGCAGTCGAGGGCTTGGGCGCAGGGGATGTGGCGAGCATCGTCCTTGATGAGGAGTAGGTCGTTGTCGTCTTCATCGAGCTCCTCGTCGCTCCAGACATCGGTGGCGGGGCGGAGGATGAGGGACTGGACGAAGTCGAAGAAGCCGAGGAGGTAGACGAAGGAGGCGAGGAAGGCGAGGAGGGCGGACATCTCGGAGAAGGTGAGGACGTGGAGTGGGGTGGAGGTGCGGATCTTCTCCCGCCACCGACCCAGCAGGAAGTAGACCAGGGAGAAGAACAGCCCGAAGAACAGAGCATTGGTGAGATACAGAAGAGGGACACAAGACCAATTAGAAGATGAAGATGCAGAATCGGGGGAATGTTTGATTTGGTTGAGATTCAGATTCTGCTCCTCAACTGTTTTGACGACTTCTTTGATGATTGGCTTAACATCATCATCATGATGATGATGATGACTGGAGGGAGAGGTGATGGATCGCCGGCGGGCTTCCATGGTAATTTCTGTTTGCCCCTTAATCAGGCGAGATGTCAAAGTCAAAAAAAATGTTTTGATTTGATTTTAGATACCCCTCCCCCCCTGATTAAAAAAAAGATAATACAAAAAAATCTCTCAAACTCTTATGGAAGAAGGATAATGTTGTTATGCAGGAGGAGGAGGAAGGAGGAGGAGGGTGTTTGGTGTACAAAACTCAGTTTTTTCCTGTTGGGGTACAACAAAACAGAGTAGTAGTAGGGGTAGGGGAGGGGAAGAAATGGAATGGAAAGGGGGGGGGGGAAGTGTTTTTTTTGTTTTGGGGAGAGGGTGAAGCGAGAAAGGAGGGGGGCAGCTCAATATATAGCCCCCCCCCCCCCCCCCCCAACTCAGTCTGTTTTACTTTTCTTTTTCTTTTTTTATTTAATTAAGAAAAAGAATTATGAAATGCCAAAAAAAAATTGAAATGCAATGAAAACAAAATAAATACTACAAAAAAAAAATAAAGTGTTTTCCATGTGCCACGTGTAACACTCATTTGCTAGCCTATAATACACATTACACACGCACACCATCCTTTCCCTTCCTTGCTTTCTTTCCTTTTTTTTTTCTTTTTATTGGCTCCAACCCACTCCAGCCCACCATCTTTCTTTCTTTTTTTTATTTTTGTCCTTTCTTATTCAAAAGCTTTTTATTGCTCTGATTTCTTCCCATTATAATTATTTTATTTGGTCAGTTTAAGACTAAATCGCTTCCTCCTTTCCTTGCATCTTCCTGCCTTTCCTACTACTACTACTTCTTTACAATTTTACAATACAGAGCTTAATTAATTACTCGGTTAGTCCTTATTACTTTTTCGTCTCCAATATTATTTTAATCCTCCTCCTCTATCCACCTAGTTGCTTGCCACTCTTCTTCGTCTTCTTCCCCCTACTAAGTCATCATTTGCCTGGGTTTGAGTCATTCCAACTTACTGTAGTGCTGTGTAATTGTATGTGTTGCTTAATGTTTTACCAATATCATACATCTTTTTCTATCATAATTTTCAACTCAATCCAACTCTTTCCACTTCAAAAAAAACATTCAATTTACTCGCCCGCCACCAGTATTGATTTGTTTTAATTCCATCCCCCGCATTCAATATGTCATATCCTATTCCTATATATATATATATATATATATATATATATATATATATATATATATATATATTCATTCATGTTAATATACACTCTCTTACAGTCTGACCAAACCAAACAAAAAACATACCCTCTGTTTCGTGATTAGATTAGATAGTTGTTTGAAATTTAATCAGATTTGCAGCAAAACAGAAAAGAAAATTAAGAAGAAAAGACTAAAGCTTGGAATCAACAACATGCAACAAATATAAAAAGATTTTAGATAGACATGTATCTTTGAAAACCATCGCCCATACATCCAGACAAATTTGAGGTCTGAGAACCCCACATCTGGCGGTAATGCTTCACTTTCAATAATAATATTTATACTCAAATCCAATCCCCCATACTTATCAACTAATGACTTCTTCCTCCCCCAAATAACGATATCTAAGAGCATTGTTCAACCACCTGCCTCAGGCTTTGAGACTTTGAGAAACTAGTATTTCCATCATCCATCTCAACTTCTATATACTCTCTCAATCAAATTATAACTTTCTTCTTCAAAAAAAAAAAAAACCAAAATCCCGAAATGTTTGTTTAATATATAAATGCCTCATTTAATTTATCTATTTATTTCCTGTAGCTAATTAATTTTGCATGTGATTATGTTGACTTAAAATAATTAGAGTCATTGTTTTTGGCCTAAACATTGATTGAATTATGTGATTAGCATTTCCTCTTTTTATTATGTCTAGTATATGTTATAATTTGGTTTTTATGACTAACAAACTCATCCTATATAATTAGGATAAAAAAAATTGATCATGTAAATGTCCAAGTTACATTATGTATTCAGTGCCAAATGTATATAATGCCAACCCCCCTTCCCCTCTCAATTGAGAGAGCACCATTATAAGCTGTTTCTCCGTCTTCCAAAACATCCATTAAAGCACTGCGATTCACACAAACAATCTTTGGAATGAAAATTAAATTAAGGAGATGATTTTGTGCTTATCTTGTGTTATTGTTCTTTAACTTAATCATGTAATTTCTTCTTCAGTGAGTTACTCTAGGCTAGATTTTAAATAATTACAAAAATATTTTCCTTCTTAAATCATTTCCTTTTGCATCGACTACATTTTCTCTAACTTTTTTCTCACTTTATTATGTCTCTCTCTCCTATAATTTTGACACTGGTCTAACCTAATATTTACTTAGAAAAGAAAAATGATATACTTTGTCAAGTTCAAATCGCAATTTGACTGCAACAAAGAGATATGGCATTCAATTTTGCCTCATGATAGGATTTATTTGAAAAAGAAAACATAAAACTAAATTTCAATCAAGAGATAGTCAAGAATGAAGACTGAAATGAAAATTGATAGAGTGATGAGGAAGAAAAACCTAAAACTGATTAGACTGTTTGAAAAAAAAATAAGGATAGTTTTATGGGTAAATGTAGAAATGTTAAAAATGTATCTAGTTAGCATTGAAAGAAATAAAGAAATAAAGAAATATATTAAAAAAAGAAATTAAGAAAGAAATGAATTAGGGGATTTAAGATGATATGCATGCATGCAAGCTTTTTTGCTTTTTTTTTTTTTAAATCATTGATATAAAAGGGGGAAAATGCATGCACGCGCCGTTGCACATAAAGTCGTTGGATGGCAGGCACACGCACACCCTCCGCCATTAAGTGGATGCAGCTCCTACGTCCATGGTTGGCTCCCAGCCTACACCTGCAAATAGTCAATAATGCATATCCTCCTCACCTCTTCTTTAATTAAGCCCTCAATTGTACTCCTACCACCCCCATTCTCAAGAAGGCCCCCTCTTTTTATATTCAAGATAGATATAGCAAAATCTTTATAGTTATTGTAATAAATGTTTTTAAAACCACAGCTGCTTCAGTGCGACGGATGAAGTAGCATTTCTTATTTAAAAAGTATAAACGTGATCACTGATAAATAGTTATTGTAATAAATGTTTACATATCTTAAAAATTATATAAATCATTCATCAATTATCATATTTACAAAAAAAAATTTGTATTACCATTATAATATTGCATATGCAAATTATTTTTCTTGCATGATAAACTATTTCTTATTAAAAAGATATATGCTGCTGATAGATTGGGACTTTAGTTCCTTCCACATTTTGTTAAAAGAAAAAAAATAATAATCAGCATATCCTATTTTGGAAAATTAATCCATCAACATGAAATTAGAACGTATGAGCATTTGGTATCGGTGTACTAATAAAATGTTTTACCCTTTCCTATAATTCCTAATCTATTGATAATGACAGCTAACCGATAAATTCATAAATGACGTTCATCCTCTTCCCCAAGGCGGCCGTGGCCACACTGTGCCCCCAATAATGTCCCTATGAAATGGGCACCCCTATCCTCCAACCATTTTCCAGTTGCTATGAACAGAAACAATGGGACATTCATCTATAATCCTTGTGGATTAAAAAGTATTTTAAAATTTCAGGACAACAATAAGAAGATATGAATTGAACAAAGCAAGCAAATCATATTCGCACGCTGGGTTTAACTACGACAATTTCGCTAATTGTTCCAATTTTCTTGTTTTAAAAAGAAAATTATTGTTCAACTTCAAACAAAGAAAACTTCAACCAAAGTCATGAAGCAATAATGATAAAACAAACATACTTTGCATCCATTTCTCGCATCGTCGAGTTTGACCGAACTAAAGGTCATCATCTCAACAATTACTAATTCAAAGCAAGCAAAGACCCTATACTATTTCTGTCGCCAGCGCATTTGAATTTTGGAGGAATATTTTTTGGTAGTATTAGTATAGTAGAGTAATACAAATAGACCTGGCAAAAAAAAACGGATTTCGAGACAACATGGCATAGACTCACACGAAATTAACCCCGTTTATAACCCGTTTAAAGAATTGACCCAACATGAAACCAAAAAAGTTAGATAAAATAATTCTGAACTTATTTGTAGACTTGTTAGGGTTAATAGTTTAATCCACAGGTCAACTCGACCCCTCATAATTATTAAATGTCGGGTCAAGTCAGGTTCAGAAATCAAAATCCTGTTTATCTGTTCAACCTGACTGACACGAACACAGGAACACTAGTTGCCAAGCCTACTCCAAGGATAGAGTGCTCTAATGTAGTAGTAGACAAACATCAGGGTGTCCTCTGGAATGCAAATCATTGACACGAAAAAGCTCCCTTAGCCAACCAACCAGGCCACGACCAAATTAGCCACCCTATAAAGTATAAACCAACCAACCGACCAAAACAAAATAATAATGATAATAATACACCTCATTCTGCTGTGGGGGAACGGAGGGCTCTTATGTGGAGGAATATCGACATTTCTGCTCCATTCAGTTAGGTCAAAACTGCAGTTCCATACGGACATTATATGTGTGTATAACTATGAAATAATGAATCATCCCATAATTATTGGGCCTATACAAGACTGGAAAATATTGCTTAGGAGATGCTGAACTTCTCCCGAACTATGCTCACTCCTTACAAGGTCTACCAACAAAGGAAAAAATTGCCTCGCGTACCTACTGAACAAATCCCTTTCAATACCACTCAAAACCTGCAAAGCTGACACAAGCAAAGAAGTCCTCGCCGCCAATTCCTCTTTTTTTGCCGAACCTAATGGAAGAATCCAGTGTACCACCGGCCGTTCAACAGAATTCTGATTCTGCTGTGCGGACTGAGAACCGGTACAGTTTAGATATATCTCCAGTATCTTTTCACAGGCTGCCACAAGCTGAGGTTCTATGTTCAACCCCTCAGACATGTAACGACTGTCCCCAACCAAATCTCGGAGGAAGTTGAGATAAGTCTGGTAAGATTCATTTTCAAAATGGACCAGGGGAGGTTCAGAGAGCTCCAGAATAGAGCATGCCCTCTGCAGTTTCTTCAGCAGAATTTTCTCAGAGTTCAATTGGTTGGCATGTGACGCAACTGAAGAATATATATCAACAAGAATTTTGGCGTTGGCCACAGACAAGAAGCCTAGATGTGCTTTGTACAAGTCAGTGACAACCTGCACAACAGCATAGACAAACAATATGAAGATCCATGGACATTTTCTCACCCCTCAAAAAGCAACTATTAGTGCTGTCACAATAATTTCATATGGGCCGTGCAAAGGCCTCCATAAAGTCACCAAGTCCAAACCAAATGCTTCCAAGTACAGGATAATGATAAACCAAGGAGAAGAGAAACATCATTAAAAGCTTCAATCAACCCTACCCTGTAGTATTTTACCTCTAGTCTTTGAAGACCACAAAATCAAGATGGTCCCAAAGAGGGAAACATAATAGAGGATGGTTACAAAAGAAGCCTAAAAGGAAAAGCATTCAAAACAGCTCATTACCAGATATATGTACCTTAGATAGATGGATAGACTTAGCCAGAAAGGAAACAGAAAAGATAGGCATAAATGAGCTCGTGAAAGCTACGGCAGCAAGACAAGGCTAGGTGGATTTGCAATTTCTAGGCCCAATAGTTTCTTTGAGATGATAGCTAGGTGCTTGATTTGCAAGGTGCGAAAAACCATTTTGGTACTTCCAGGATAAATTAATGGCTTGCTTTCGTTTTCACTACAAGCCTTCCATTGGTAACCTACACATCCCACCTGAATGATGGGCACCAACGGCTGATTGGATGCATGACAATAGTCTGGATGCTGAAAATCAATTAATCTAGTGATGGAAGTTTAACATGGATAAGGTGACATAGCAAGGCGCCGCATAAGTTAGGCATCATGTTGAACTGTGAGCAAGTGAAGAAACATCTAGTTCAAGATTATCAAATATGGAGATAATCATTCAGAAAAAGGGAGAGAGAAAGAGAGAGGGAAAGTAAACCTGTACAATGAGCAGCTGCATAGCAACATGACTCTTCACCCTTGAAACCACATACGACACAGTTTGGATATTGTCATCTTCAAGATCATCATTGGTGAAGCCATGGTCAGAGGAATCATCCAGATCCATGTAAGGTTCGGAATGGTCAGGCATTTCAATGTCATCCATGCTTCTTAAGACCTTCATGAACCCAGGCAATGTTGAAGCAGCAGTTTCCTTCAAAGACATGAAAATCTCTCTCCATTCATCCTCTGAAATCCTGTTGCCCAATTCACTAGCTAAGCGCATCAAAGAAGCAACCCCAGTGCTAGCAGGACCTTGTACAGGACTTCTAATGAAGCGTGTTAGTATTGATACCACACTCGGCAATTGAGATCTCACCACACTGAAAAAGCAGACAAACAAATCAATAAGAAACTGGGCTGCCTTTGGAGAAGTTTCAGAATCCCATGTGCTTGCTTCTGGATGTGGAGATGCTGAAGCTTGCAAATGCTGCTCTTCTTGAATAGGAATATTTTTCTTGTCGTGTGCACCACCAAAGATGGGGAAAATAACAGAGTTGAAAATGATAACCCAAAAGGAGCGTGAGAAAAGCTGCCCATGATCATTGAGAATGTTAAACAACACTTCCAAAGAACTCTTCCGAATAGCCAATCTGGGATCAGATGTCAGTTTTGATAGACCTGAAACAATAACAAACATTTTCAATGCTAATCCACAAACACCTGTAAATCAGATAGTCACATGAGTTCTATACTAGAAAGAGAGAATTTATCACATTCACTGCATACAAGTGTACCACCGACCATTATTCCTTCTTACAGCTAAATAGGTATAAATCAAGATGGGCCCATTCCTATGCAGAACCAGAAACAAATCAAGTGAACATGTTTTGACCAGCTCACGTTAACACGTTTTAATATATCTGGTTGTCATTATTTTGCACGTAAAGCTTCTCACTGGCAGGCAAAACGAGAGGCAGCAGTAAAAAGAACCATTACAGATGAAAAAGAGAAGGTGGCTTCAATCATTGCCCCCAGTGCACAACCATAGCGGCAACATTACTAAGAAAGTTCGCTGGTAAGCAAGGCACCTGTAAGCAAAGGAATCCAAAAGGATGCATGGTCGTCTTTGTTGCTAAGGGAATCAGGATCAGGAGAGACACCATTGATTTCTGGAATCGATGGATCATCAACCCTGCTCTTCTCATTGCAAACAAGACCTCCTTCCGCAAGTTTGAGGGCACAAAACCGGAGAAATGCAATTGCATTGAGGCTTACATCACTGTTAAATCGGCTATTTGTGAAAGCAGTCAGGCATCTAACACAATCAGTAAAAGTTGTCGTCTCTGTCTCAGTAATATATGGAAAGTACTCCCGCACTATTTTTTCCATGGTCTCAAAGGCCAATAACACAATACTCTTCCTTTCATCAGCTGCAGCAGCTGTAAAAACCTGAGGAAAAGCTTTATGGTTGAATTGAACCATTACAAGTGAAGTGCATAGCTCATTTGAGAACTCTATTGAAAAAGAAAACAACATACAAGGAGACATTACATACCATAAAAACGCTTTTCCAACCAGATTTGACGTTGCTGACACGACTAAGGACCATCTGTGAGATACATCGAACAATTAATTCCCTAATCTCTGAAGAACAGCTTTTCTGCATCACAATTACAAACGGCCTCAGAAATTCATTCTGGAAGTTGTAGTTTGCCAGCTCTTCACGCTCTAAGAATTTCATTGCAAGTTGCCGCAGGGAATCCATCACAAAAATTGCAACAGACAGATTCTCAGACAAGCCAACAGACACAAAAAAATCAGAGAGGACATTCCATATGCGAGACCAAACTAATCTGATGCGGTTCATATTGTAATGCCTACAAACACAGAAATTTCACGGTCAATAACAACTACTTAAGTAAAAGATTGTTCAATACAACTAATAAAGAGACCCATCTTCACATATATATGTGTGGTGGTGGGGGAAGAGGGATGGTTATTAATATTGAATGTGTGTCTCTATGTGTGTGCATATGAGTATGTGAACTCCCGTGAAAAAAATTAATCAACTAGAGGAAACAAAACAAATGCATTAGCCACTGCACAAAGTTCAACACAAGATTTTGTGTGCTTGTAGCCAGTGGTGCTAGACTTTCAAGAGGTTTCGCCTGTCTGGTTGAAATCTGCCTTAAAAATTTCATTAAAATTTAGAAGAAAAAGGTGATGGAGAATGCTGGAGAAAGTAATATGTAATTGACTGTTAATGGAAAAGGCCAAAGACTTTACGCAATTTCAACAATTTTTGTGAGGCTAAATACACGGGGATCTGTTGGAGACTGCAACTCTGACATTGCAACTTTGCAAAGAGCTTTCACAAATGCTACTATTGCTTCACTGTTCAGCCTTTGGCTATTAGCAAACACGTGGTTCAACTCAAAATTCCCAATCTGTTCAAGTAAATTCAAATTCGAAATGAAGCTATTAATCTGCTCCGGAGTTACTGGTCCTGGAGAGTTGACTCCAGCCATCGTGCTATCATATGAACCCCCTCTAACAACAGCCATGACAGCTGGATTCTGCAGAGATGCCTTTTTCTTCAGAGATGGATGGCCTATTGGCTTCGGCATTTTTTCATCAGTTTCAGCACTAGGTGCAGTGAAAAAAGATGCATCAGGTGGTGCACCTTCACCCACCAATTGCAGATGCTCAATTCGGGATAGGCACATAAGTATATGCTCCCAAGCTTCCTGCAGATTATTACCATCTTCGATTGCAATTGAGATTATTGCCTGCGTGACAAAGTTTATTAAATTAGTATTATATCAAGAACATACGACAGAGCAGAGAGGCTTTAACATTACAAGACCATTAAAGAAACTGGGATGAATTAATCTTGTACACAGGTGATGCTTCAAAGGAAAAAGGAATCCCCTTTCAGGTAATCTTTCACAAGGGATTATCATCAATATTTTCCATATTGTTATCAAAGTTACTGACATCTCTTTGGTCATCCTGTGTTGGAAGTGAAGAGAGGGGTATACGGAAGAATGGCGATATCAAGTTTTAAGTAATGGCTGCCCCCTTGTATAGAGACAAAACCACTACGCATTTACCTTCACGGCATCAACATTCTTTTGCTTCATATCTGCAGCACAGTGAAGATTAGTAAACTTGGCCATGGACGTAACAAAGGCATCTCTTTGTGTCTGCATACCCATTACTGCAGTAACATGCACAGCATATCGAAAACCCTGTAAGCATTGAGAAGTGGCAAGCTTATCTTCGCTCTGGTCAAGAGTCACACTAAATGCAGCAAGGATAGGACCCCAGCAGACCTCAACCATGAACCTCAAGATTCCTACATCTGTAACGACATGATACACAGACCTGAAACACAAGAATCAAAGTTATGTATCAACAGAAGGAAGAAGTCAAAGCTCAGGTGCTTCTTTATTCTTTCAAGACAGAGTGTTGTAATAGAGATCAAAAGCAGAAAGAGGAAGAAAAGAAAAACTGCAAGATGAACGAAGATTTATCATTTAGCATTAACTAGAAATTTAGCAGTTTGTATTACCATCTCCCCTTTCTCTTTCCGGTAACAAGTCAAAAGAAAATCAATTTACCCAAGTACAATTTCAGAAATGTTAGCAATCCCAGAATAGCTTACTCTGATTTTCCTGACTTGGCCTTAAACTGCTCCTGGATACGCTTTATAAGCAAGCCATTTGCACCCAATGGCTTCTCTTCAGTTTGCTTCCAAGTGACAAGATTGAGTATACCATCAAAACCTAGTAACTTGTTTAAGCTGTTTGCTTGCTTGTTCTGAGGAATAGAAGAATCAGCACTCATCTTGATTTCGTTTTTGACAATTTGATCATAGAGGGTACCCAAATACTCTTCAGGTAAGTCCTTTCCATCATTAATTCCTCGGTTGTTCCGGATAAAGTCAGCTTTAGTCATCTGTTTGCAACCAACACAGCATATAATTTAGCAGAGAGCCAAACCGAATCTACAATATCAAAACCTAGCAACACGTTATCGTAGATACTTATACGTGTGAAGAAGGTAGAAAGAATGGTAAGATACAAATAGCAACCAAATGAGGATATGAGGATCAAATATATAATCTCGCTCATTTGTCAACCCAAATATATTCATTTGAAGAAGTAGAATATTTTTTTCCCGAAAGAAAATGACCGTTGTTTTATCAGTCCACTATTAACTCCATCAATGCAGGCACCATTAAGATTGATTTCTTTCCATGAAAGCAAGTTAAAAGATAGCATAAGCCAGAATGTGGGAAAAAAGGTCAAAGATTACTGTTCAAATTATCTGGCAATGACAAATGCAGGGACCATCACGATTGATTTCTGTTCATGAAAGCAAGTTAAAAGAAAGCATATGCCAGAATGTGGGAGAAAAGGTTAAAGTTTACTGTTCAAATTATCTGGCAATGACAAATGAGAAGCAGCTTTGCAAGCAAACCTTTTCTTTCACCATGCTGTTATGTGCATCAGTGTTGAGCATTATCACGGAATAAGCCAGAACGTAAGCTGTATCTGCGCTGGTAAATGAATTTGGATTGCATTTACAATAGCGCTCGGCAAACTTTTCCATGATGCGGTCAATCTTCTGTGCCTCTCCTGGTAACCTAAAGCCTCGTAGGAAAAACCTTATTGCTTCCCCAAAATCCATTGCCTTAAAATTAAAAGAGTCCACATACGCATGCATGACCTTCAGAGAAAACTCATCCCTTTCACCCAAATAGTCACCAATCATGGTTTCATTCAAGCCAGTAGTGTTTTTGAGAAAGGCAGCCACTTCTTCTGGAGAACTACCAACTTTCCTGGTGCTTCTCAGAAACTCGATGCCCTTGGATGGTTTCCTATTAAAAAGAGAAATACCTTTCTGCATTTAAGACAGCAAACATGTCAGGGGACATGTGACTTAAAGGTAAAGAGAAAAACTCATTTTCAATGAAGTGGCACGAAGTATCAATTTTAGATAAAAAGGACCGACATGTGGTGGGATAGAAATTCGGTTTACTACTTCGATCAAGTGTACAATGAGATACTCATAAGAGTCTACTTACTGGAATTTAAAATAATAATAAAAAAAAAAAAAACTGAGAGAGAATCACATGAATATGCAATAACCAACCTGCAGTTCCATTTTATAAGCCCGTCGCTGTTCGAGCGTAGCAGCATTTGACATTTCAGAGTTCACCTCTGAATGCAAATCATTCTCAAGAGGACTGGGATCCTCTCCACCAGGAATTGGCTGATTCTCTGACAGAGCATCACTATCGGAGCTCTTAGGCAAATAGACATCGCCTACTTTCAGTTGTTGGTCCATCCAAGTACCCATAGACTTGATGATGCTAACCAAGCACTTCACAGATTCATGCCTGAAAGTAATGTCCTGAGCAGGAGACAAAGTGGTCGTGGAACCAGAAGGAGGTCCCATAGCAGTTTTCAGAAGGCCATTGACGATCCTGCAAACATCTGATGGAATTATGAGGGTTTTAATAATTTTTAAAACAGGATGCCATTTCAGAAATATATACATGTAATGAAAAGGGATAGACATAGTGTACTGGCATAAAAGAGAGACCCCACAGATGAGAAAGGATGAAGATGGAAAATTAATTAGAGAAATTTAATGCGCTAGGTTGTCTTAGGTGCGTACAGCTATATGCTCAAAAGAAAAATGATCTAATATACATTGTTAGGTTTTAAGAAGGGAACTGAGATCACTCTAAGTCCATAACCTTAAGACAACTGATTCATACTCAACCTATGACAATCTTATCTTCTGAGAAACACAAGAAACATACTCGCCCAGGTGCAGAGACTCTAGAACAATAAGTGAGGATTACAGCCAAGATAAAATTAGTGCAAGTGAATGCGAGAGTTCTACCTTTCATACACATTTGGAGAATCCACATCGCAATCATAATTCACAAAAATATCAACTACAAGTTGGGAATCCTGAGCAATCCTATCCAGTAAGTTCATTACAGTCATTTTCTGCAAAAAGCTAGGCTGGTTAACATTCTCCAGCACCCGCAAGATGAGCATGGGAAAGAATATTCCAATTTCTGCTTTTAGTCCTGATCTGAATTTTGATAATAAGATCATGAAAATGGAACACTGAAGCTGGAAAATAGCCATAACTGACAGCGCACTGTTCTTTAACAATGACAAGCAAAGGTATTGTCTAACAGCATTAAGAAACCTGCAGCAAGAAGGAAAAGATATTAGAATTTTCGCACAATAAAAGGAGAAAAATATTGGAGTAGCAAAGACTATTCTACAGCAGCCTGTGACAGAATAGGTGGCATAGTGTCACAGAGCAAAAGTATCAGCATAACAGAGCAGTAGATGGGTAGTTTGAAATTTCCTAGAAGAAGAAGTACAAATAAAATGGCAGGAACCGCAATTGGAATAGCCAACCTAAATCTTATCATCAGATCAAGCTGAGAGATGAACTAGATTGAGAGCAAATGTTAGAAAGAGATGTCCAGTGGTGCTGGCTAGCAGCAGCGATTTCATATGTTGGAGAACTAGTGTCTTCATATGAGCTTGGATGCTTTCAAGATGCATTGTACCATATTACAGATATAAAGCAGCAAGAGATGTTGGAAGTGAAAGACAGCGAGAGACATTAGGAAATGATGAGGAAAAAAATGAAGAAAGGCTTGCCTCTCATTGTTGCGCCAAATAGGACCCCCATTATCCATGACAACCCTAAGCAATTCAAGGGACAGAATTTTCCCTCTCAAGAGGATTTGGTCATCCGGGGTGTCCTGTGATGAGAACTTCATGGACAATTTGCAAAGATTCCTGAAGAGAAGGAAACCGTCCTCCCTAATCTTACTTCCCCCACCGTCGGGGGGCCGTTCTTTCTCATCGCCGGCCCCTACCTCACCGGTGTTGTTCTCCAGAATACTTGTCACCTTATTAGCATCACGGACGCGGTCGACAGCACCGCCATTAGCATCGTCATTATTAGTAGTGTCATTAGAATTAGTATCAGCGGCAGCAGCAGATGCGGTAGCGTCATTTTGCAATTTGGCGGAGGAGGAGGAGGAGGAGGGAGTGTGGTGGGACAGAAGTTTGGGATCAGGGAGGCCTTCGGAAGTGGCCATGACATCATTGACGAAATTCTGTGAGAAAAGGATGGAACTCCCTTCGTTGAGATTCTTGTCGGTGAACTCCAACAATTCGGCAACGGGGACCGTCCTGACGGTGACATCCAGGGAATCGTGTTCGGCTCTGGTAAAGACGAGGAGCACGATCTGAGCGAGGACGGCCTTGGCACAGATCTGGTTGGTGCCGTTGAAGCCGCCGAGATAGACGTTGTAGCAGGTCCTGACAATGTGGACCAGGCACTCCCCGCGGATCAGGACGCAGGGGGATCGGACGGCGGCGAGGAGGACGCGGAGGACGCCGAGCTCGACGGATTCCTCGCCGATGGAGCAGACCTTGCAGGCGGCGTGGATGAGGGCGAGGGGGAGAGGGGTGGTGGCGGCGGAGTCGATCTCGCCCCGGAGGATGCCGAGGGAGAAGAGGCGGAAGAGGCAGTCGAGGGCGGGCTCGGCGACCTTGGGGTAGTTGGAATCGAGGGCGAGGAGGAGGGGGCGGAGGAGGGAATCGGCATCGGAAGGGGAGACGCCGGAGAGAGGGGAGTCGGGGAAGGGATTGGAGGGGGAGTCGGTGATTGAGTCGAGCTTGTCGAGGGCAGATTTGCATGAGGATACCAGGTGGGAGTGCTTCCTCCAGGCTGCGTTTTTAACGATTTTGTCGAGATAAGGACCCAGGGCACGCCCGCACCTGGATTGGCCACCTAGAATTTGAGACCACGACATAGCTGCCGCTTCTTCTTCTTCTTCTTCTTGTCTCCGGATTTCAATTCACCAACAACGACGACAACAACGACAACCTCCTCCTCTTCATCCTCCTCCTCCTCCTCCTCCTCCTGCTGCTGCTGTTACTATTATCCCTATGCATTCGCCAAACACCGCCATCACATCGCATCACAATACAACAACAGATCTACATGCGTAGTGCAGTGTAGTATCAACCAATCAACACTCCCTCGTCTCTTATAGTTTTTCAAAAACAATATATACGCACATATGTGCCGCGACGCTGTAGCTTGCCACTACTCTTTTTGAATCTCTGATATCGATCGTTTCCTCCCTCTGTATTTGAAAAAATGGAGATGATGTTGATTCTTTTTTCTTTATTCTATTATTCTATTACTGAAATTCAATTCTATTCTATTGTTTGTATGGAATGAATTGATGCGTGAGATTTGTTTGTGTCGAGGAAACAGATAGAAGAAGCAAGGAATAGAAGAAAAAAGAAAAAAAACGAAAAGAAACAGAGAGAAAGAAAGAAAGAAAAGGGGTTGGAAAAATTAGAATTGGGGGAGGGGGGTGGGTTGTTACTAATTACTACTATGACTTCGTCGTTAGATGCGTGCGTGACGATAGGTGGTGCAATGGTGGTTTTAGTTTATATATATATCAGTATCACACAACAAACCAAATAAATCAAAATCTTCTCTCTTCTTCAGAGACACACACACAACTCCTTTTTCTCCTCTTTGCCTGTCCCCCCGGGTAGGAGAATGCATGCATTACCCTCCCAGCCCAAGGTGGCCCTCGGATACAAAATACAACACTCCACGCTCCCTCCTTGGCTTAACCATCTCTATCAAAATTCTGCCCATCTTTCATATCCTAGGAGGAATAGCAACAATGTCACAAAATTCATCTCCCTCTGTTTATCAATATGGAAAAAAAAAAAGAAATTATTATCATTTGAACATCTCTCCCTAAAACATCAAGGACTTCCATCCAAAACTTTCGTATCAAATCTTTTTACAGTAGGCGCCCAAAAATGAAGTTTCCCAATCAGCAGACCCACATCAACACTAAAACCAATTCTGTCATAAATCAATTTGAAACTGTGGCTTCCAATCCAGCAGCTTCATCCTTCCTCAGTGCTTCCCAGTCAACTTTTCTCACCATCCTAAACCTCTCGTCCAATGTCACAAAGCCAGCGTCTGGAGAAACAATGCCATGAGTCTCAGCTTTGCGGAGCAGAACCACACCATGCCCCATATCAGGACCATGAAGCTTTCCGGTTATCAGCACCCGGAGTGGCATGAACAGTGATTTCCCCTGCCATAAGGTGGAAAACATGAGAAAAAGAAATGTTATCTTTATTTTACTCTGATCTGGTGGAGTTTCTAAATAAAAAGAAAAAAGAAAAAAAATGAAGAGGATAAAAGGAAAAGGTAGTAGAATAGTTAATTCTAGCATCCAACTAGAGTGCACCTTGAGCTTCAGAGATTTGCCAAAATCCTTTACCCACTTCTGCCACCCAGAATGTCCCTCTTCCAATGCACTGAGAAGTTCACCATCGTCATAGGCAGCTAAGAGTCTAGATGAAATCTCAGGAAGCTTTTCATCTATGAGAGCTTTACCTTCACGACTGCCAAAACAAACAGATATGGTTTGTAAATTATAGCTGCTATCGTATTCTTGTGCCTAGCAATGACCAATAACCATACAAGCTCCTCTATACCATCAGGTCACTTTGTCTGGCCACACTTCAACACACTGTTACAAAACTAAGAAGCAGACTGTATGTTGCAGCATTTACAAAAGTAGGAAAACTAATGTCATGAACCAGTTTTTCATTCTCCAGGAGCAGTTGCCCACTAATTTCTTTTGCCAATTAAACATCTATGCTAACATAGCATCAAACGACTTAGACGGACGAATCAAAAGTTGTACTATAGTTCTATATGACAGGATCATAAACTCTCAGAAACTGATCCAGATTCAGAATTAACGGTTAATTACATCTCTTCTTGGCCAGTTAAGCTTTAAGGAGGATGAGAATTGAAGAGGAACAAGATGCGGAGCAGAAAAATTGCAAGCAAGGAGAAATTTTCTGCCAACAAGCAATCCCCAAAAGCAGCATAGAACAATTTAATGATACCTCGTTAAAGTTTCATGTAAAGGATAGGACAGCAAATTTGAGAGTACTTTGTCTGCATCAGTAACCAAGTCAATCCCATCCTTCAGCAGCTGAACTGCCTCCTGTTTGGGCAAAATTACATCATGAGTACTGTGGAATGATTCAACACAGGCAAAGAGGACGTTTTGTCCCACCGTAGAAGCAAGCGCATGAGCGGAATGAAATATGAAAATTATCTACTGCTGTACATTAACATCACCACTAACTTCTAAATCCAGTAAAGAAGAGTATCTCTTTCTTTTATAAACTTAAGAGTTCATCAAGAGTATCTTTTTTTAATGTTAAAAGTGGCACATATACATAAACCAAATCCAAGTTGTATAGACATACCAGAATCTAGATCTACATGAAAAAGAATTAGGAGTTAAAAGAGAGATGCAACCCACAACCAGTCATCATCAGACCATCTTGTAGCTAACAAGCAACAAAAATTAACTCAGGGGAATCTCTCTACTTTCTGGGCAATTGATTTGAAAATGTCAAAGAGATGTCTTACATCTACAAAGGGTCCTTCAGACTCTATAAGAATACCAGTCTTCTTCCAGCGTTCACCAATCATCTTGGTCAACTTCTCTGATGGGAGAGCCCTTAAATGCTGACCATTCATCCACCTTCAGTTAGGAGGATCCAAATCCAAATGAGAAAAAATAAAATTAGTTTGCCAATTCCCTGAAAAAAGTACTTTCAAGACCAAGAAAAGGTAAAGTTTGATCTTTGCACGCATAAAGAGAACTTGCACGAGAGCTATTACAGAGTGGAGACATTCAAGACACAAGTGCATCTCCGAGCATATAATCTAGAAACACTGTAACAGGAGGAACAAAGAAGTTTGAACAAGTAACACATGAAATCCCATGGTTACCTCAACTTTGTAGAATCAAAAACCGCACCACTTTTGTTCACACGACCAATGGAGAAACTTTCAACTGTCAATGGCATTAAACATTCCAGTAAGAAGATGTTTTGCAGTAAACCAAGAAAAATATTGCATATGGTTACCTTACAGGAAAAATCTACAAATAAATACATTACAGAAGTTACTCACCAAGTTGCTCCAGACTGTAAAATTCATTTTCCGTGCCATCACCCCAACCTAATAGGGCAAGATAATTGACCATTGCCTGGGGCAGATATCCCATCTCCCTGAACTATAAGAGCATGGTTAACTATTGGAAGTTTGTCTGTTCTTGAAATAGAATTTTGATGCAGCTAACGCTCCAGGCAAAAACCAGTAAATTGTTAACATCTAGTAGTAACAAAGGAAAAAAGACATAAACAAGAAATGATGCTTACCTGACCCACTGAAGTTGCACCATGCCGTTTAGATAATTTACTCCGATCAGGTGCAAGAATCAGAGAAACGTGTGCAAAGTAAGGCATAGGAAATCCGAGAGCCTGTGACGAAAACACATGTGGATAGCTAAGACAAATTCCCGCAGGGTTCACAGAAATTGTGCCCCTCAAAGCAATAAAACAAATCGACAATACCTTATATATCAGCGCTTGCCTTAAAGTATTTGGTAAATGCTCCTCAGCTCTGAAATATTTGGAGAGCACGGAGATAAAAAATTAATAAACAGAAACTCAAGATTCGAAGGCAGTAAAAATTAATGAATATTGTAGCATGGGTCTTATACCTCAAAATATTGCTAGAGAATTACCTAATAACATGTGAGATGGACATGGTAGCATCATCAACTGTGACACAAAAGTTGTACACAGGTTGTCCATTGCTCCGCATGATTACAAAATCCCCAAGTGTGTCCAAGTTCCAACTAACCTTCACGACACTATCAGATAGAGTTAATTTCCAAACTATTGATCCTTTTAAGGGTTTGCTAATCAGAGCCTAATGGCATAAGCAGAAACTTCCAGGCAATAACACCAAGGACAGGGACCCCAACTCCGCAGTTTACTTTCTCTATGCATCTTATATCGTTAAGCAAAATGTGGTAAGCAAGTGAGTACAATTCAACAATAATGCAGTCGAAGAGTAGTTAACATTGCCGTCGGCACTACAGCGATACATATATATTGGCTAACATGAAGACTAACAGAAGCTTAGATATGCAATGGGTTTTTCTCCTCTCTTTTTTTTTTTTTTTTTTGCGGAGAGAAGTAGTCTAATTATGCAACAAAAAAAATAGCTCACTTCGCCTCGAATGAGATCATTGATCTTCAGGCTCCCTTCCTTTGGCACACGAAACCGATAAGTGTATGGAGTTCCCTTGGCAAGCTCTTCCTGCACTTGTTCCTCAGTTGCAGTGGCCCACTTCCCAGTGTAGACCGGAGGAAGTTGCTTCAGCTTAGCAATTTCTTTCATTTTTTCAAGTTCCTGGGGGAGAAGTATGCAAAAAAAAGGCCCATAAATCTGACATATCTCTAGGTTACGAGGGGAAATAGTTGAAGGCAAACAAAAAGGAATAAGGATGTGAGGGAGGATTGAAAGACAAAGTTTTGTTTACATCGTTGGAACAAAAGCAACGATAAACATGACCAGATTCCAGAAGCTTCAGCGCGTAGTGCTGATACATTGAATTCCTTTCAGATTGTCGATATGGACCATAGTCTCCGCCAACACCAGGCCCTACAGACATTAACCTTAAACTTAATAATAATAATAAGAGAAATGGGGAAATCAAATCCGGAAGGAAATAATATTGTTGGAGAGGTGATATAATAATAGGGTTAGTAGGGGAAGGCAACTGACCTTCGTCCCAATTGAGGCCGAGCCAGGAAAGATCTTGAAGCACTGCATCCTCGGATTCTCTAGTTGACCTCTCCAGGTCGGTGTCTTCGATTCTCAACACGAATTTGCCGCCTTTGGACCTGAGCACACAAACCAAGTCAGTCAGGTTACTGAATCTATCTATCTATCTATCTATAATAAATAACAAACGGTACAGACTACAGTACAGTACAGTAAGGAGAGGGAGGAGGAAAGGGAAACGAGGAGTACAGAGTGAAAGAGCAGAGGAGAAGCAGGTACCTAGCGAAGAGGTAGTTGAAGAGGGCAGTTCTGGCACCACCAACATGGAGATTTCCGGTGGGGGAAGGAGCAAAACGGACCCGAACCGGATGGTCGTGGTCAGAGTTGGCGGAGACGGAGAAACGCATCGTTGAGTGAGGACGACCAAACTGGCAAAGTCTACGGTGAGGGAATTGGAAGGGAAATTGAGGAGAAATGTCGGTGGATAGAATCCTGATTCTCGCCCAACCCATGCCACTCACTGCCACATTAGCCATTTTGCTACCCAACCCAACCCAACCGCACCGCTGTCCAAAGGATTAGATAACAGAGTTGGTATTCTGATTTCTGCTCCCTCCCTATTTTGCTAAACCCCCTCCGGCCTCTCCTTCACCACCTAATTTTTTTCCTCACTTATACTTACACAGACCTTTGGAGTTGGACTTGGACTGAATTCGGCTTGTAAATTGTAATACGGGACGGGCTTTTATTGGGTCAGGTGGGTCTTCTCTTTTCCACTCCAAACTAATTCTCTAGGATTCCTTATCAAGTGAAAAAGTAATAGACGGCCAAGCGCAAAACAAGTAATTTAAATTGTAACAATTGCCATGGCCAAAAGCTCTTTTTATGTATACAAATTTGAATTTCATTTGTCCCCATTTTATATCCTGAATCTTATTCTTTTGTCTCAATTTTATACCCCAAACCACCCAGTTGTTTATGAGCAAACAAACTATCGCAACCCATTTAATACTTGTCAAAATATGATTTGCGTCACATGTCATCTTTTTCTTTTGCACCCACCATTTGCGAAATGAAATAGCCAATTTGCCTATCTGGACTGCCTAGAGTATAAGATTGTTGTGGAACAAAAAAATAAAATTTGGGGTACATAATCAGGACAATTATATATACATGAAAAGAAATCCAAAAGTATAGCAGCTCATCTTAAAAAGTGAATTGAAGGTGAAGTTGCACAAGTGAATTGCAAACTTGCTGCCTTTCCTAATTTGATTAGGGCCGCTGTTCTGTTGGAAATAAGAAAGTAGCTGGGAACTTTGTATGTGTAATTATAAAAAGGTGAAGTACGATCTACATGGTTCATTTCTTTGCATTGAACTTCCTTACAATACAAGCATGGGCTTTTTATCTGGAGTCCCACATGGGGTTTGGTAGCTTATTCAGAGAACTATAGGTTAAGCTTACAAATGTTAGTATATTTTCTGGATGAGGAGGTTTGTACTGTAATCGCCAAAAGATTCTTTCATTATGCGTTTGCACATATAATCACTATTGTTTGATTTTCTTTTGGATAGAAGAAGCACGCGCCTCGACATTTCACCAATAATTACCGAATTTCAGCAGTAGAAGAAAGACACAAACAAACAGAGTGATCTTGTAGTCCCCTTTTTCTTCTTCTCAACCATGATATATAGCTTTTGTTTTGCAACCTTTTCCGACAAAAGAAATAACTTTAGGACATAGATGGGATAACCAGTGTGATATTCCTGATTTAAGCTAGAAGAAAAGTGTGAAGTCATTACAGTTGTTTGCCTTGGAAAGTCTGACCAAATTGCCAGTTTGGTGGTGCGACGTTGTAAGAAGTGACTGTTCTTCTGGAGCTGGTAGTGACCTCAAAAGATAAAGGCTGGCCGCTAAGGTTAATGTTGGATTGCCAGAGTTGCCCCCAATTTCTTGCCATAGGTATCCACCCGGTTCTCGAACCCTTCACTTTCACGGCAACCACTTCACCGTCCAGGCCCACGTTTGTGACCAGGACCTGGTAAAAATGCAGATTCCCACTCACCGTGAACCTGACTCCACCCTTTCTCTGGCATTCCACCCTGCACGCCATATTGTTGCGCCAACACTTACTTTTGAAAAAAAAAAAAAATATGTGAAGATAGATAGAGGAGAGGAGGGAGTTTTAATTACAGGAATGAATCACCTTCTGTACTGGACGGGCACAATATCCGCTTTTGGTAGAGCAATTTGAGCAAAAGCTGCCTCTGACATTTCAAAGTGGTGGTTGGGGAAATTGCACCACCCACCATAATCTGAAGAGAGCCCGTAATTTGGGGGGCAGAAATCGGTGGCGGTGAGGACGACGGAGGGGCTGCCCTGGAGGCACCACAAGATGTGGTCTACGCATCTGAGCTGGAAGCAAGCTCCGCACCTGCTCCCTTTGTTGAACAGCATGGTACTTAGTCCAGCACTGTACTCTCCATAGCTGGCCCTGTGAATATCCCCATACCCACATGCACCTTCTGCAATTAAATTAATTAATTAATTTTAAACAGAAATATCTGTGTTTCATTTTTCTGGGTTTACTTTGAAACTGAATTAATGCAGGCACAGGTCATATATATAAAGAATTGATTAATTTACCTGTACTGATGGATGCATCCCTTTGTTTAGTGTATGTTGCAGTGGCGGACTTCCATTCCTCGTCGTCATCAGCACTGGCTTGCAACATGATGGTCATGATGATAATGAAGCAGAGAAGTACGGGTACTTGATGAGCAGCAGCCATCTCAGTGTTGATGATCGATAGTTCAGTCTTGGGGGTTGGTAGATGGGTGGGATTCCGGTTTCTTGTGGTAGTACTCCTCCTAAACTGGCCTGAATCTCTCCTTTTAGCTTTTTGTAGTCAAAGTTGTCAGAAAAGCGAAACCACAGTCTCGGAGAGCTTAGTTCAAATGTGGGGACGTTCTTCAAGCCCCGAGGCGGGTTGTGTTCCGAAAGTCCGTTGTCCATTATGGAAAAAAGTGAGCCCTTCTTTTCTTTTCTTTTCTGTTCTGTTCTTTCCTTTTTCTTTTCTTTCTTCTTTTCAACTCATTTTCGAGCAGAAGAACGAACAGAGGGAACTCAAAAGAAAAGAAGCCCATTTGTGCGGCTGTGCTTTTTGATGGAGGGTGAAGATTGAAGAAGGAAGGGTACTTATTACAAATTATTATTGCCGCTTGTCTTTTTGCTCATTAGACCGACGGGGACAATAAAGAAAACACAGCACCACCCCCCGATATATTATGAATGCAGAAGAATTTTGGTTATTATAATCAAGGTTTTGTTAAGGGATTTGGATTCTCTACTGTATAGTATTCAACAGGAGAGATTCTGTTAAATAAATACCGTTGATTTGTTTAATCAATGGCCCTAAAATATGTAATGTAAGAAAAACTAAAAAAATTAAATAAGGTAAAAATAAATTCTCACCAATGATTTTGAAAATCATGGCCACGATTCAACGAACAGGACAATACTTTACAGGAGAGGATCTCAATCCGTTAAGACGTTCGTGTTTCGCAGGCCGAGTTAGGGGTTTTAAATAATCATGTTGTCTGTCAGTGTCAGACACCAGCCACCACACCACTTTTGAGAGAGAAGCGAGCCCCTATACCTGGGGGGCTGGCCCATCCACAAGGAGACGGAATGACTGGAAATGTATTGGACATCGGCCCAAAAGCACCCTTTCCTCCGTCATCGCGGGATGGGACTGACGTGCCTCACCATCCAATTTAGTTGCAAGTTGAAGATACTAAATATGAAAAATTATAAATTTATTTTTTGATTATTTCCATATACTTTATAATAACCATACCCTTTAAGACGGAAAAATTTATATATTCAGATTAGATTAGAAGTGAAAGTAGCATGCATACATTTCCGGAAAACAATAAAAGATGAACTTAGTATAAATATTATATGAACATGTTGGAAATGAATTCCCCACTTAGTGGGCCTTGACAATATGTACAAAACAATAAAAGAGAATGCATACAAAATAAACAAGAAAATTGTAGTAGGAGACTTAATTCTACTTTATTAGGAAGAACAAGCAACTCTGAATCTCTAATTCATCTTGTCATTTTTAAACTTTTATAAGGGTATGGCATCAATACCTTCTTTTCTTCTTCATCTCCATTTTGGGTTCGATGAAATTGGCGTATCTGCAATTCTTGTTTCTTTACTTGTGTGCATCCACTACCTTCAATACTTTTTTTTTTCTCTTTTGCGTTTGATGACCTCTCCAACCTCAAACTATATTGTTAGATATAACATATTTTGATGTACAACAACCTGGCTCTTCTCAACATTGCAACTATAGCTCCATTATGAATGAATTCTGATAATAATTCTACCTCAATTTTACCACTTTCTACAAAATTCTCAGTAATATTTAACAACATTACTACAAATCTAAAAACTTCACTCGAAAGTAACAAGCTCCACCTACAAAATTATAACAAAAGGATTAACTCTGCCTTACCAGAGAGAATAAAAAATCCTAATTCTTTTTGTTTTTCTACTTCATATTAGATATGCTATTCTTCAATTTCCATAAGATATGACACCAATACCTTTTTTTTCTTCTTCATGTGAGATCTATTCATGTCTTCAGTCACTAGCCTAATACAATTCCTAATGTTTTCCACACATAACAAAGTTACCCTAGGAGTCTTTTTATATCCCTTACTATATTGTTTTTTTTATACAAGCCTAAAGCTATCCAATTCTCAAATCCACCCGCACCATGATTTGAACCATGGTGACCTTAGTGAAACCAAGGACTTCATGCCACTGCACTACTTTAGTGCTGGCCCCTTACTATATTGTTGGGCTAAGTCCAAAACTCAAATATGGACTTTCAATAAATAAACATTTATAATTATTGATGATGAATAGCCAAACGTGAGCTAGTACAATACTTGGAGATAGTTAAACATGGTTTAGATTAACTGAAACACCCCGACCTAAATTCACCCAACTAACAGTAATTACAGCAAACAGTATCACCACGTGGCCATCATATAATGAAAGCATGAATTCACAATAGTAATGGTAATAAACAAACATAAAATCACACTCCCGTCACCCGTTATGGGGACATCAACAATTACACAGCGGAAGCATTTTCTAGATATTCAGTAACAATTTATGCAAGACATAATGCATGTTATTGGATCCGAGTCTTGTCTGAGGTAACGCCATAGCCGCCGGTATGCAAACCTAACCTGCAGGAACTGTGTGAGGGGTGAGACCAACCACTGTCTCACCGATAAACAAATAAACCGCAGTATACAAGCAACCGCAAATACACCCAAGCCAACACAGAAAACAATAGAAGCACAGCAAGCACAAACATAGTATCGGTATCAACTTACCTGTACTAACTATACGTCAGACTTCTCATGGTTAAGCTAGTCTCATAAACTCACCGACACTTGACAGTAGACTTACCAATTTTATTATTAGGGCCCTGTCACGTAATAAGTATTGGCCGTGCCTGGTAGCCAGGTTAGCTAACCCCAGGGTACTCCCCGTTACTCCATAAATATCTCAAATCACAAGGTATCACAATAACCGAGTCCCGCAGTCCTCGGCGGAAGTCCCGCAGTCCTTCCTATAACAAATCAACTGAGTCCCGCAGTCCTCAGCCGGGAGTCCCGCAGTCCTCCCTAACAAATCACAAATCACAAGGTGACTACCATCTGGCCGTACCAATACCTGTCACGTGACAACCTAGATGTCTAGATGTTATTACCACTGTTTATTATTATTTCTTATTCCACTGTCCAACAGTAACTCATCATATTCACGTTCCCGAGCAGGCTCTCAGCCTCACAGCTCCTTTGGGAATCCAGTCACAATGTCAGAATACCGGGACACTATCACTATTAACTCAATATCTCATATCTCGTATAGTCATCACAATATTCACATCAACATCACAAAGTTCAATAATCAATCACAGTAGTCATCAAACACATAACAATAATCACAATAGCAGCCAACAATAACATGACAGGCACGGCAAGATAACATAAATAAAAACAATCAATCAAACAACCGGGGTACCACGGACAGCATACCGAAGTTTATAAGTTTATATCCTCACCTGATACTCCAGGAAAGTGATATCCGATTAGGCCTCGTTATCCCTATATTAATAACATCCACAATCACTTATGTTGCACAAACAATAATGATCATGCATGATGCCGGTTTTAGTATTTATTAGACGACTTGTCTTACTCCGTATCCATTTTTATTATTTCCATAATTTTCCTATGAAATCAATCTTTCCAATTACTTGGAAATGAACCGGTTATATGTCCTCAACCGATCTACTAATCATACGTAATTTTTAAATTAAAACTAAAATCGAGCATTCAAGCCGATATCCCGGCTCTTAGCCTTTCGTTGATAAGGGGAGGTAAATACCAATATAAACATAATTAAAATACAAATATATATACTTATAAATACTTTTATATATAAGGTAATTCATATATAGTCATATATTTATAAGATAGGAATTAGTAAGTAAATCAAATCATAAAGTAGAAGCTGAAATTAAATAATAAAGGCGAGAATGAAATTAACCGAAAAAATAATTACAATGGGTCTTCTTAATATCCCAGATAGAAAATGAATTTATAAATTATATACTGAAGAGTAAAACATGAAATAAAATCATAAGTTAGTTCTTAATTAATTAAATTAGATCAACTGTTTAATTAAGGCTGTTTAAAAGTCCGGGTCCGTTACTATAGTTCGGGGTCCGTTAATATGCATGGATAGTCCAAGGGTCCGGGGTTTTACCCAAAGTCCATTTCCGGGCTCACCGGAAAATTCCCGAGACATCGCCGGAAAAAATCCCGGGCTGCCGGATTCCGGCCAGTACTGTTCACGCAACAAAAACTCCTTGTTCTGTTCACCGTCGAACAAAAACCCAAAACACACAGCAACACTACCGAGCCCAGCCTCGGCACACCCTATCCACAGCCATTCAATCAATAAACACCCTCCACACCACCGTGTCCAACAATCAACAACACCGTCACCCACCGCCACAGAACCGCCATCAACGGCATCCAACCACCACAGTAACATCAAACACAAACCCACGTTAAACAATGGAAACCCGATTAATCACAATCCAAGCAACACCAATTATTTAACTAGTTTTAATTATTCAAGACCAACAATTAATTAATCAAAACCAACAATTAATTAATCGGCAGAAGGTGATGAAGAAGACACGGCTGTGGACTCACCCATTCGTGGTGTCGTCTCGGTGGAAGGGAAAGAAGAATGGTGGCGTGCGAGAAGAGGGAAGGGGAGATCGGCACTGGAGGCGGCGGTGGTGAGAGCGACGGCGAAGGGCAGGGGAAGATGAAGGAGAAGCAGAGAAGAGGGAGAAGAGGCAGGGTCGGCAAAAGGAAGATAGAGGAGGAGGGGTCGACGGCGCTGCTGTGTCTTGAGGAGGCAGCGTGAGCGAGGGCGGCGACGGAGGCAACGACAGGGAGGGGATGTGGGGATGAAGGAGAGGAAAGGGGAATTGGCTTCCCTGTGCGCGGTGGCGGCCCTCTGCGAAGGCGGTGAGATGAAGGAGAATAGGAGCGAGAGGAGGAATGGTTGTGACGGCGGCGGCGATTTGGTGACAGGGGCAGTGGAGGAAGGGGGAAGAAGAAGGAAGGTTGGGGTGTGGTGTCGGTGCAGGCAACAAGGAAAAGGATTTAAGGAGAAGAAGGGAGGTAGAGGACAAGAGAAGAAAGAAAAATCTGAGGGGAAAAGGAAAAAAAAATCAAGCACAGGGAAGGTGAAGGGAAGAATCGGGAAGATAGGTTGTGGAGAAGGAAAAGAAAAAAAGTAAAGTAGAAGGAGAGAAGGAAATAAAAATCTGGAAGAAGAAGGAAAAAGTAGGGAAAAAGAAAAACAAATGGAAAAGAAGAAAAAGAAACGAAAGCGGGGAAAGAAGGAAAAAGCAAGAGAGGATGGCCCGAGGAGAGAAATATCGCGGCCCCGATGTCGGAAAAATTATTAGCCTGAGAATAGACCAAAATGTCATCTCGTTCCTCTATTGATCCATTAACGTTCAGGGGCATTTTCGTCTTTCCGAAATTCATCCCGATTTCGAAAATACGACTTGGGCTCGGAGAATCCAATTAATTCTCCTGAGCGTTGTCCAAGTCTCGGAATTGAAAACCGAGGTTCGGATAGCTGTATAAAATTCCCGGTAACCCGAGATAATTCTTGGAATTAATTTCCGAGGCTCGGTTGTCGATAGAGAATACTTTAGAGCGTCCGTATTACCGAGGATCGGTTTCGAAGTTCGATTATTCCCGGTAAAAACTCTCGGATGATTCTTGTTTAACAGTAGTAAAACTTTATTATCCACCGTAAAAGTCAAACGACTCGGTAAAATTTACAAAAATTTTACCCGGGTCGTTACATTAACATAAACAAGGTTTTTTTGTAAAAAAAGAAAAACTATTCTCTCTAAAAGTCCATCGGGTTTGCCTAATTTAGTCTGTGCTGATCCAGACTGCAGAACAACAAGTGTGAGAAATTATTAACAAGTGTGAGAAATTATTAAGATTATTTCGGTTGTATGTACATGCTTGATACAGCTTAACTTTTCTTTTTTTTTTGGTCGAAACCGGGAAGTATTTTAATCAAAATATACGTGAGCTCAGTACATGATTAGAAGTCGTTAGCTCAAGACGACTTCTATCTTTTACAAGAAACATGAAAAACTAAAAAGTACGATACATGACAAGGGAGTAAAGTCCCGAACATAACAGCTTAACTTTTCTTTTGGTTACAAGTTTTTTTTTTTTTGTTGTCATTGATCAATTTTGTTTTGCTGTCGAAAAATATTGTTTTGGATAATTTGTTAAGTTTTTTTATGAAATTATCAATTATTATTTGGTTTTAATCAAAGGGAGCAAGCAAGAAGTGTTTGAACGAAATGACGAGGTTTCTAGGTTGATGGGACAGGTCCCTCCCCCGGGGGCCGAAACAAAGGCCCAGTTGTGTGGTCCAAACAAACAACGACCAAGGTTCTCCTTATGAAACAAAAGGTCTGAAAATTCCAAAGGTCTCCTCCGCTCAGCTCACGTAAATCACAAATTATTTTGCTGTTGTGGATCTTCTTCTTTCCTTTCCTGTTGGGGAGAGGAAATAATTTTAACATTTGCAGCCAATTACAGTGGTACCCAATCCATCTCACCTTTTCCCTCTCCTTTATTTGCCGCCTTTGCTGTGTTTGATTGGTTTACGTTTCCAACACCAACACCAAGACAGCAGAAGCAAAGCCCAGAGACCCACCAATACCATGGACATGGAGGAGAATTGGAATTGAATCGAATCGCCAGAAGATGCAGGGTTTATAGATAGCAGCAATTGGGGATTAATCGATTTGGTGGTTGAGGTTGATAGACAGAAATTAAGGGAAGAGAGAAAAAGGAGGATGTCGCTGCGAATAAAAGCGGTAGTGGACAAATTCGTGGAGGAGCTGAAGGAAGCTCTGGATGCGGACATTCAGGACAGGATAATGAAGGAGCGAGAGATGCAGAGTTATATCCAAGAACGCGAGCGGGAGGTCGCCGAGCGTGAAGCTGCTTGGAAGGCAGAGCTCTCTCGTCGCGAGGTACCCTTCTCCCTCCTTCCTCACTCTCTAATATTTTTTTTTTTTTATTTCAGACTTCACTCTGTTTGTATCGTCCCCAAGAATCACAACCCAGTATTGAACACTTGTTGAATCGCCCGCCAATTAATTACCATTTCTTTCTTCGTTACTTTCCAGTATTGAAATGGTGGTGATGCTGGCGTGTTTCTGGATTTGTACTGCTTGCCGCTACTCGTTGTTCATTCTTTGTATCCGCATGCTGTTTTTTCCATTCAAGTACCTGCCACATAATTATACAAACTCCATCTGATGATGATGTTACACTCTTTCCTTCCAGGCAGAGATAGCTCGTCAGGAAGCAAGGCTCAAGATGGAGAAAGAAAATCTCGAGAAAGAGAAAAGCGTTCTAATGGGAACTGCTTCCAATCAGGATAATCAAGATGGGGCGCTCGAGATCACGGTAAGTGGTGAAAAGTATCGCTGCCTCAGGTTTGCAAAGGCAAAGAAATGAGGCTGATCAAACCCCAGACCCCAACTTCTGTCTCATTCCTCCTCTGTTTCTCTATATCCAAGGTTAGTCAGTTTGCTTCGTCCTGAATTAGGAAAGGCAGGAGGACTGGACTTCAAGTCTGTATTATGCATTCTTCCTTGGTCATGCTTCTAGTAGGGAATTCCCATTCATTCCTCAATTGCAAGTGCATGGACCCTGTACCTGCAGTTATGCATAATGTATAAAAGTAGCTGGTATACCCTTGGCATGTTATTTAATTCAATGAAGAAAGTGCTTGTGATTGATGTTCAGTACCACATTATGATCTTTTTCCGTTGTTGCAGTTTTTGGATGATTTCCTTTGTCACAACTTTGATCTGAACTTTTTAATAGATAGCATCACTTTTGATATCAGCATGTATTGCTGCACAAGAAAGGGGGCACAAGAATGCAACTCGTATTTGTCCTGTGGCCCTTGGCTAGTTCTCCAACAAAATAGTTTCCTAGCCTCAGTGCATACCCACGAGTTTGCTGTTAAACAGCCCTGCTTTGTTATTGCCTTCGAATGTGGCACAGAATGGGATAGAGGGAAAAGCATGTAACGTTTGATATGAAGGTGTCATTTTCCACATAGGTGACAAACTGTGAACTGATGTTCAAGAATGGCCAGTCACATCAAATGAACTATTGTCCTTTTTTTCCTCTCCATAAAACATAATGGGTTAGTGGCGAAGGCACTCGTGCTAATATGTGGTGTATGCCTGGTAAGTATAGTGTTGGAAAGCTCTTTGGAAAATATGAGAACAAAGGAGATTTGAGTGGACTGGTTGTTATAGATTCCACCATGGTTGGAATTATGAATGGGGTTAAGAATAAGACGTGAGCAAACTCATCAAAGATAGTAGTAACCAAGCATATTATCCATTCACTTGTTACACTCCCATACTATTTTCTCTGGAATACTCTGGTGTTGTCTAGGGGAGATGCAGTGTTTAACATTATGCAGTGGACAGTGGAGGTGAGTTGCAATGCGAACCCAGTCTGTGCAGGCGCCGTCAAGAGTAGAACTGAGAGACATGTAGTTGAAGAACATAAGGGGGGAGTGGCACACATCTTCTGCGGTTGCAGTCGCAGTAGTCCTCAGCTAGGGAAGGAAATTACTAGTGGTGCAATGATGCAGAGCGCCAAATGCATTGGCATGCAAATTCCACTTGCACCATCTTCCCACCAATATCCAATATCCAATATCCATACATTTTGTGTGTTTAAAATATGATTTTAACATTGCAGTTTATCTGTTTTCATGGCGGGATTGTATGTGCAACTCATTGCGATTCGCAATACATAACTTACGAGTGTTCCAATTCCAACACAAGGAAGCAAATAGTCGCAAGTGAGAGAGGGGAAAGAGAGTGAGGACTGTATGTTCTAAGAGGCAAAATAAGAAAAGCAATAACTTGAACAAAATGACAAAAGGAGAGTGTAAACAAAATAAATGCAAAAGAGGGAGTGGCTGTCCCTTTTTCTTTTTTTTTTTTCCAAAAGGAAAAATAAGTATTAAGTAATTGTATTTCTTTTTGTTTTTTGTTTTTTTACGAACAACAACAAAGGGAGTGGAGTATTTAACAGCAGGCGGTAGAGAGGGCAGGGAGTGGAGTGAGCAGTGAGGGAAGAGTTTCCGCCGCAGAGAGGAAAGACTAAAGAGTGTGCCACACACACACACAACACACACCCTTCAGTCCCGTCTGACCGGAGAAAATCAGAGCTGTGTCTTTCTGTGTGGGATTAAATTTATCATTATTTAAATCAATAATAGTAAAGTTTGTTTATAATATATATAGTAAGTGAGGGTTATGTTGTTTTGATAAGAGGAGTACTAGAGTAGTAGAATAGAATAGGAGGATAGTCGAGAAGAGAAGAATAGAGAAGAGAGAAACAAAACAGGAAAAAAAAAAAAAAAGAGAAAAAAAGGAATGGAGAGCGAGGGGGAGATGGTAGCATTTCCTCAGCTGCAAACGCCGATCGAGTCGAATTACAGGGCGTGCACCATACCCTACAGGTTCCCCTCCGACAATCCGAAGAAGGCGACGCCGACGGAGGCGCAGTGGATCCAACTCTTCCTCAATTCCATCCCTTCCTTCACTAAGCGCGCCGAAGCCGACCCCACCCTCCCTGATGCTCCCGCCAGAGCCCAAAAGTTCGCCCAACGCTACACCGACATCCTTGAAGACTTGAAGAGAGATCCCGAATCCCACGCTGGCCCTCCCGATTGCATTGTATTCTTCTTTTCCACTTTGTTCTTTTCAAAGAAAAAAGAAAAAAACATAACTGCTCTGCAATCCTCCTCCTCCTCCTCCATTGTATTTAATTCATTTTTCCTTTTTTTTTTTCTTTAGCTTCTCTGCAGGCTTCGCGAACAAGTACTTCGAGAATTGGGCTTTAGAGACATCTTCAAAAAAGTTAAGGTCAGTAATTTGGGACTTAGTGCTCTCAGTGTCAGTAATAGTAACACTAAACTTCAATACATGAATATATGTGATTGTGATTGTGTGTATCTGCAACAGAATTATGTTGTAATTGTTTTCCTATAATCCATTTTATTTCACAGGATGAAGAGAACGCCAAGGCCATATCCCTATTCCCTGATGTGGTTCGCCTCAATGATCCAATTGAAGATGAAGCCAAACGCCTTGAGAACCTCGTCCGCGGAATTTTTGCTGGAAACATCTTTGACCTTGGCTCTGCTCAGGTTCCCACGCCTTACACATTCGTATCCGCTCATATTTTCTTTAATCACCTATCAAACTCTTTGCAAAGCCCCGACTAGAGTGGAATCATACAACTTGGCTTGGCTTTCATTATTTTCTTCTCGCACTCATTTATGCGCGTGCTCTTTGTATACTTCCTTGTCCGTCCTCAACATGCTTATCCTGTGTCTTGGTTCTCGCGACTTGATTGCCCCTTGTTTTTAAATTGTTTTTTCTTTTCCCTTTTCCTCATTTGCCGTAGCTTGCTGAGGTTTTCTCAAGGGATGGGATGTCGTTTTTGGCTAGCTGTCAAAATCTCGTTCCTCGGCCCTGGGTTATTGATGACTTGGACGCCTTTAAAGTGAAATGGAGCAAGAAATTGTGGAAGAAGGTGTGTTCCAAATCTGTTTCTTCTAATACATGTCTCTATTTTCCTTTATACCCGACATCCCTCTGGGTACATCTGCATAGAAACTGATACAAATATTCTTTCTGCGATACAAGCACTAACCTCAAGTTCTTCTTTGTCATATCAGGCAGTTATCTTTGTTGATAATTCTGGTGCAGATATAATTCTTGGTATTTTGCCCTTTGCAAGAGAGCTATTGAGACGTGGAACTCAGGTTCTCTTCTTACACAAATTTTCCCAATTATGTTTTGAGATCAAACAGAGCCCACAAGTATATATCTCATGTTTTTGAATTGCGAAAATAAAATCAATCTTTGCCGTTTTTTTACTTTCTAAATTGTAGACAGAAATAACCACAACAAATAGCTGAAATATGTCATATAATTTCTGCCATAAGTCTTCAATGTAAACCTCTCTGGCCTGGATTCCGAGATAATTCCAAACCATGAACCTTTGTATATAGTGTGAAATGCAATATCTGCCTGCTTAAGGATGTCCTAAAGCATCGTGCAACAAAAATGCCTTTTTCGCACTAATCAACTGTTAAATGTTGGTAATGGGACATTTATCAAATGCCAAATCTAGATTCTTAGCAGTACTGAGGTTCGCTTACTGTAATTATTATATTCTACTGTTTCCTTTAACGCATTGGAAAGGAGCCGTCTGTATCCCGTTAGTTCAATGGAAAAAGCTGTGTATCCGTGTTGCAGCATCCTCACGTGGGTGCTCTGGTTGCATCCCGAGTAGATTTTATATGACTGCCTCTATCTGATTACTTCTGACTGCAGGTTGTGTTAGCTGCCAATGACTTACCTTCTATCAATGATGTCACATACAGTGAGCTCATTGACATTATTGCAAAGGTGATAGAAAGAAAATTTTTTGTATTTTGATTGTTTTGTACTCTTGGTTTTATCTCACTTGAGTCCACTCTGTTCAGTTGAAGGATGAAAATGGACAACTCATGGGTGTTGATACCTCGAATCTCCTGATTGCCAACTCTGGAAATGATTTGCCGGTAAGAAAAGAAAGGTTGCAGTCCTTTATTTATATTGCGGGTTGATGGAATATTTTGTCACTGTTGAATGATAGTAGTATTAGCTGTATCTTGTCTAGTTCAAGGCTCCACCATTTTCTACATGGAAAGATATTGATACCCTATTGCTACCATGGCATGCAGGTAATTGATCTAACTAGAGTGTCACAAGAGCTAGCCTACTTAGCAAATGATGCAGACCTGGTGATCTTGGAAGGGATGGTAAGTTTTCCATCAGATAATAGTAACGAGTTGAATAAATGCCAAGGTTAATGTTACCATAAGTTCTAGTGTTCGTCCTATGGAGCAAAAAGTTTCTGCGCCAAAAATTGTTAAATTGGTGTCCGTGGTTAATTAGTAAACAAGAGTCTAAGATTTTACAAAAGAAAGAAAAGAAAGTCTCAAGGGTTGTGTGATTTCGTAGTCTTTGTTGATTTCCTGAAAACGAAGGGCTGGAGAAGAAAGTCTAACTGAAGACAGGTTACTGTGGTTCATGGGAGTGCCTAGAATGTTGTTGTTCCAGCATATTCCACTTATATTCTTCATTGCTTTTGGCAGGGTCGCGGGATAGAGACTAACCTTTATGCTCAGTTCAAGTGTGATTCTCTCAAGATTGGGATGGTAAGTTTTTAGCATATGCTGTTACTACTTTTGGAGATTCTATAAAATAGCATTATCTTTTAAGCTTTCGGATTTTCATCATCAATTTAATGAAAATTCTCTTTCTGTTATTTTGTTTTAATTTTTAAACAGGTCAAACATCCTGAGGTCGCTCAGTTTCTTGGAGGCAGGCTTTACGATTGCGTGTTCAAGTACAATGAAGTTTTGGGCTAATAAATTTATTCTTCGGGTGTTGTCATAGCGCAATTTATTGCATCTGACCATTCAATTCAATATATATACATATATAGGTCTTAGAGCCTAGAAACGGAAATATGCCCCTTGCAGTTAATAAAGAAGCACAAAAACTTATTCAGAGCACCTTGTCCATTTCTACATGCGCTTTTGGATGTGCAATGCATAAACTTCACCCGAATTTTGAATGTTACATTTCAATGTGATTGTGCTTCTTTGAGCCTTGTACATCTGGTGTATGTATTTGCACTTGCATAATTAGATTCCGTGAACTTTAGTCTCATTTTATTGACGCGGAAGGTTTGGAGAAAAAAAGTTTCAAAGTTTGTGATCAATTGAATTGCCGCAGGAGAACTCAGGAACACATGTTCGTGTCTGCAGGCAAGCAGGCTGTCAGGTTAACTTTTGGTAGGATAGGAAGCCATTTTGTTGATTCCACAAAGTCCTTCAGGTTTTCCTGTATTTCGCTTCATGCGTATGTATCCTTTCTCACCCCAATTTGGTCCCCAAGAGTTCTTCACGATGATGTAATCTAGTCCCTTGGATGAGCCATATCCAACTGCAGACACTCCGTGATCTAGTTCTGTACCGCAGGGTCCATTGAAAACTCCCTGCAAAAACAATAATCATGCATATTAGTCCACGGCATGCTTCTCAATATGTTTCAAGGTCCAATATTCTGTAATTGTTTTCTGCTTTAGGAACTGAGGATATCGTTCACCAACTTATCAGGGAGCAGTTTGATAATTGTTTTCTACGCCTTTTCCTATAAGAAGAGAAAATTCATATATTGTGGGTCCTCCTTTGGTTTTTATCCCTTACCCCGCTATATAATTGAAAATCTCTGCCAGAAGCCTCAATTGCAACACTAAGAGGTTGGTGAGCCAGTGCTTTCAAGAGACTTTGTTCATCGTTCTCTGGGACATCATGGTATCCGGTAATAGTGACAACCTCCATTTCTTCCTGCGAGGATAACAAGCGAACAAAAATTAGAGCATGCTAATTATCATATTGGTTCGGTATATATTAAAGGCTATCCGGTTAGTTCATCGGGATAGAGAGACAGACCTTCTTTTCCTCACAAGTGCCTTCCTCCATGAGATATGGGTAGTCATCCTCCTTGTGGAGTCCCCCATTATTGATTATGAATTCAAATGCATAATCCATGAGGCCTCCATTGCAGCCGCTGTTGAAAGATGTGTCGCAATCAATCAGCTCTTGCTCGGAGAGTGAGGTTAGATTGCCAGTTACAATCTGGTCGATGCCCTCAACAGCGGCAACGGTGGAGAAAGCCCAGCAACTACCGCAGGAGCCTTGATTCTTGACAGGAGTGACGGCACCCTTCTTTCTCCAGTCCACGGATTTGGGCAACTCCACTACATCTCTGTAGCTGAAGTCTGTGTTGCCACGAGTCCTCCTCCTGGAAAATTCAGGATTACTCAAGCCCAAGTACTTGCTTTTGAACTCCTCGTGGGTGAGGTCTGCGAATTCATTCAAGCCCAGCCAGTAGCTGGTAACCTGCTTGTTCCTCTCATCAATGTGCTTCAAGTTATCTCTGAACACTTCAAACCTATGCAACTTCTCGTCCATGCATTTGTAGGTCTTGCCGTGTTTAGACATCCATAATTCGAAGAGCTGAATGAGTTTCCCTATGGAAGTCAAGTGCTCTGGGGAATACCCCACGATGGAGAAATCGCGAGCTGCAACAGAACTGAAGAAGAAAGATGCAAAGAAAATGAGAAGAGAAATCTTCGCAAAAGAGAGAGCCATTTCAAATGATTTTTGAGGGTCGAAAACAGGACGGGAGATGCTACGTGGGTGGAAGGAAGATGAAGATGGAGATGGAGATGATGGAGAGAGCGAATGGGGTGAGGTGTATATATATATATATTTTAGCATTCTGTTGCTTTCAATTCAAGTGAAGTATGGGGGTTGGAAGCAACTGTAGTCATTACTTTACGATTGGTGGTGAATGGAAATTTTGCACGCTAGCTAGCTTTGTCTTCAAGGAAGGAAGATTAAGCATATGCATAAATCAATCTTAATTTTTGAATGGTGAAAATGAACACCTCATAATGAAGGATTAAGGAATCACTGCAAAACCGAACATATATACAAAGCATACCGATTGAGAATGCCAGCTTTTCAGTAGTAATTCCAGATCTTTGCATTCCATCCCTTAATCTTATCACGCAACCATTCACCTTCCAGCATTAATTATATAATCAACCATCTTACCTGGGTGATTATTGTTATGGATTATGGGCTAACATCCTAACTACGGGAGCTATCTATTGGGGGATGGATAACAAGAGGCGGGCCTGATGCAACGCGAGGTTGTGGGCAAGGAGGAGGACAGCAAGCAAAAACTTTGTTAACTTGTAATTGGGTTGATTGGTGAGGCCTGGTATCCATTCAAAATGCAGTGGGCTAACAATTCTTTAGGCCAGGTTTCAATTTTCGACTTCAACTGGGCGCTTGCTCAGCTTTGGCCCAAATACATGATCCCTTTCTATCTCTTTCTTTTTTCCATGAGCCTCTAATTGTGAATGGATGGTTAGGATATTTTATTTGAATATTTGAATTGGCAATTCAAAAATTCAAATAAGATATGCTTGGTTGTATTTAAAACGAGTTTGAATCAATTGATAAAGTTTGAATTAATTTAATTTCTCTAGGATGGATAAGATATACTCATCTGAAATATTTCGGATGATGACATAAGTGGGAAAATTATGAGTGTATTATATAAAAGTCATTTTGATAAAAAAAACACACAATTTTTCCTCTTTTTTTTGTGAAGCTTAACTTTTCCTAAATTCTTTCTTCATTTTCTCTTTATTTCTCTCCATCACATTGAAGGCCTATACCCATAACACTTTGCTAGTAATGTAGGCAGTCTAGTTTGCTTTCCTCTGGCTGAGCAGGAAGGAGGACAAAAGTTTTGGTTCCAAATATTTATGTTTTCATCTATTTTTTGGGGGGTTTTCTTAGGATTTTATTAAAAAGGGGGAGAAGGGGACCTTGCAGTCGACAGCTAAGTGAGATGTCCCACCTTCTTCACAGGCCAAGGCCACCACAATTTTTGGGCCGCCGCCACAATAGCTAGCTAGATGCTGCGTTCCCACGTTTTCATGCGAATTCCAATTGCCGCCTTAAATTTTTATTACCACTTCTATTCATTCCATTCTTACTCTCCCTCTATCTCTCACTCTCTCTCTCTAGTAAGTAAATAAGAACATTTGATTTTCCTGTGCTCTATATCTCACGGCCAACTACATCTTGTCGGTGTACCTTATATATATGGTAAGGGGAAGAACAAGTGAACAGCACACACACACAAAACACATAATTCAATCTAGGATCCGAATATATGTGAAAGAGTCACTTTTCTTTTTTATATTCGACAAAAAAGAAAGTCACTTTTACACACATAATGATTTCATCAACATCGGAACAAGTAATCATACTAATCATCTAGTAAAGCCCAAAGAAAAACAAAACAAAAACAAAATGGATTTATTTGACATCTAAAAGGGAGGGAGGGACAGCCAGCCAGACAGACAGGGCAATATTGTGTGTCTTTGGGCTGTGAATTGTAAATATATGTGTGTATAACTAAAACGCAGACCAATAAAAGAAAGGTAGTAGTAGCAAATATATAGTATACAGTAATGTAATAGTATAATACGAGTAAAAGGAGGGAATATGGATGGAGCCCACCATCATGATCCAGCTCCTTTCTTTCCTTCCTCTCCCTCTCCTCTCTGATCACGACTCATCAGTCAAATTCATCTCACACACACAAGAAAACATTTATTAAAAGGAAAAAAAAAAAAGAAAGAAAGAAAAAGAGGAAGGTCCAATGAGTGAATGAATGAACTAAATAAACAAACAAGCAGCAGCCAGGCTGGGGCTGTGATGTGAACACTGGCATTTTTCTTTCTTTCACCTATTATTATTATTATTATTATTATTATTATTGTTATTGTTATTAATATTACTCTTTTAATTCCTTCCCTCCCTCTCTCGCTAGGCTGGCTAGCTATACTTACATTATTCTCTCACACGCTACTTGTTTCTCTGTTTTCTCTCCCCCAACAACAAAAAAACAACATAAACTTGTTCTTGTTTCTCGCACAAGTTTGTTCTGGGGCTGTTTCGTTACTTCTGCTTCTCTTAACATATCCCCGCCACTCACAGACATCATCATCATCATCATCATTACATAGAGAGAGAGAGAGAGAGGGAGAGAGAGGAGTAATATAATGAGGAGCTCCATTGCGGAGAGCTTTCAGAAGAGGAACTTGTTCCCTAATTCCAATTCACTCCCGGTGTCACAGAGCAGCAATGATCACGAGGCGGGGCAAGGCCAAGGCCAAGGGCTGCGGAGGAGGCTGTCGTCGCTGTCCCTGAGGGAGGCGGTCCAGCAGGGGCAGCACCGGATGATGTCGGCCTTCCATTTCCCGAGATCCAAATCCATGGGAGACTGCACAAGCGTAAGCTCCTCCGTGAGGGAATGGTGGGACTGGGGGTGGGGCTGGATCCTGTCCAGGAAGCCCGTGTTTGCCCAAGATCTGGAGATGAATGAAGAGGAGGCCGAGGCCCTTGGCTCCCACAGCAGAGGCAGCTGGAGGCACCTCCTCTTCAAGCTCCGCTCCGAGATCAGGAAGCTCTCCAGATCCTCCCACAAGGTTGGCCTCCCTCAAACCTACAAGTACGATTCTTTCAATTATTCCAAGAACTTCGACCACGGAGCTTCCGTCCATCGAGGCTAGCTCTAGCTGCCATAATTATATCCCATCAAAGTTTGATTCGTTGCACTACAATAAGATCGATTCATCATCATCAAATTCAAACCAATGTGGTTCCTTCCTTCGTTCGTTCGTTGGGTTCATCAGATCTTCTCCAACTCCTCTTCTTCTTACCTTGTTATTATATATCCTAGGATTCATCAATATCCTTTTATTTTTTTTTTCCATTTTTGGGTATGTCTGTACACAAACTGAGATTCATTTGAAGCCATGTTGTTGGTGTTACTGCGTCACTCAACTCAACTCAACCAAGATAATGGTGGCCACACTGCAACTGCAGGACCCCCTACTCATACTCTATGCTGTCAATGTATTGTATGCTGCTCCTCTTCTTTTAGATTTTTTTTTACTTTTGTTATTCTTTTTTCCTTCCTTAGCAGATCATACTACTATTTATTTATAAATTTTCAATGTTTCTTCTGTTACTATTTGTAGTACATACGATCGATTATTGTCATTGTTTATTGCTTCATTTGTAATTGTAATTCCCCCCCATATTTCCATTGGATTCCTCACATAGTACTGAAAGTATTATGTTTAGTTGTTGGTCTCTTGTTGGAGTAATATTGGTTATAATCCGAAACCTAAGCAAATCAAGGAATTAAGATATAGACTGCATCAAGCAGGCTCTCGCGGCAACTGGAATTCAGGGGAGGGTCCATTCCATTCTTGTTAGCATAGAACAATCGTAATGATCATTTTAGCTGTCAATTAATTTGTATTCTCATTCTAGCTTTTACGGTTTCTTAATTATATATCATTATCATATGCTCTCTCTCTCTCTCTCTCTGCAAGCTAATTAAACACTCCACCCACAATTATGGGCTCCAGCTACTGGTTTTGGATTTTGATAGAAACACCAAAAAAAGAATATAGTGGAATATTAGATGGCCTTCACATGCCAAAAATTTCTCCAGTGGCTGGCTAATTAAGGGAGTGTCGGTAGTAGAAGATGTGCAATGCCATTGCCAGCGCCGATATATAATAATAATATACCAATCATTCATATCATTGTTGTTAATTTGCCAGTAAGGATGTGGCGATGACGCATTCATCCAAGTCCAACACAAATACAAATGCCAGCGAGCTTCAATTGTTCCCTTCCCTCCCCGTATCAGAAATTCCCCATGCATCCACGATGCAACCACCAAACCCCTTGCTTGCTTCCAGTTATATATGTATAATGTATGTATATACACACACATTTTATGGGATTTTTTACGCGGAGAAAGTGCTAGTAAGGAAATATAAATGAACATGGCTGGAACTTACTACATCTTAGCTTATCACACTTTTTCTGTTCCTGGACAGCTTTGCACAAACTGGATGGATCTAATATAAATTAACGCCCCTCATTCTCACATTATTTTTGTCGGCGGCGGTGCATAAATTAAATTCCAACACATGTCTTATTTCTTATATAATCTCCTTTTTGTTTTTCTTTTGTTTCACTCTGTTAGTATTAATCCAATAGTATACTACTAATAGGGAGAGAGCAACATTAGGAGTGGATGGAGTGGGGCACATGGATACCACCGCTATCTCGTGGTCACCCCCAATTATTAACCCATCTCCCCTAGTAGTTTGAGATTTAATTGCCAGTCAAACCCGATGAACGCTTGAACCAGGGGGATTCACCTTATTCTATTGTTGACATAGCAATTTATACAGTTCATGATAAACTTGAAGAGAGGGATTATTATTAATCAATATATCAAAACAACCAATTGCTGTAGGACCAAGGAGGAGAGGAGACCAAATTATAGGTATAGGTAAGCAATCACCACTAACTATTATTACTTAACTGATCCTTTAATTGCAGGATACAAATCAGTCTTGTAGTTGTAGTTATCCATCTGTAAAGAAAAAGAAAAAATAATTCAAAAATTTTATCCGAATTTCTTTTTCTTTACTTTCTCCCCCATAAAAGGTGTATCCTAGTTCATGATCAAATGCAACTGGTGTGGTTCACGATTGAATTGCGCCAAACAATATTAACTATATACAGTTGGATGTTCTTAAACTTGAGATCGAAGAGCATTATGTCCCTCCAAGTACATGTTTATGTTTGGGTGGGAGGTCCACCACCTTAATAATAGTTCCGACAGATCCTTGGAATAGTCTTACTTAGGTTGTTGTTTTGTTTAAGAGCGGGAGAGAAAATTAAAAAAAAATAAACAAAAAATTGTGGAACAGCATAGCGTGAAAGCCTAAAGAGGTGCCCTCTTAAGAAAGAAATATGAACTTGGACCTCATTAAAAGCAGTATCGACGAGCCCAGAACCTATTCAAACTTGGGCTTTTTCATGTCAAAGAATGTTTCAAAGCGTGTTTTAACCAAAAGAAAAAGAAAGCAAATCCGAGAAGAAGAAAAACATTAATTAATGTTTTGAAGAAGAGTAGAGCAGTTTGGAGTTGGCACTTGGTACTTGGCAGCCAATGAAAAAGGTTGCAAATTGCAGTCCACACAAAAAATTAGATTCTCTCTCTCTCTCTCTGCCTCTGGTCTACTCACACAGAATATTCCACTCCTGTCTGTCTCGGTGTTTAACTGAAAAAACAGAAGAATCCAAACCATTGGGCTCCACTCCACTTCTTCTTCTCCCTTTTTGGGTTATTATGTGGTTCGCCGATCCTCCTTATCAGCGAGAGAGAGAGAGGACTCGATTCGGGAGACAACGAAGAGATGGCATTGACAATCAACTCTAGCTGTAGCTGCACTATAAAATTCCCTGGAAACAGAAACAGAGTCCTCGTTCCTGAAAAAGCCATCAGTTTGCTACTGCCGCCAAAGCTTGGGAACATTCTTCACTATTACTCTAGGCCTCCTCAACCAAAGCTTGGGTTCATTTCAAACCCATCATCACCAACAACTCCACAACCACTCACTTCCTCTCAATTAAGGTTCCACACTTCAACCGCCAGCACCTTACGATGTGGCGCGCTGCCGGGAAACACCACTGTCGCCCCTGATGAGTCTATTGCCACCTCTACCTGTAAGTAGTACCAGTCTGCTGCTTTCATTTCCTTTTTTTTTTTTTTTGCACTTTCTACCTATCAAAGATCACTGCTTTTTTGCGTGTTCGGTAGTGGGTTGTGTATTATTTGGTTAGTTATGGTCATGTCATGTGTTACAGGTTGGTCGGAATTTGCGAGGAACGTGTCGGGGGAATGGGATGGATTTGGTGCGGACTTCACAGCGGAGGGAACCCCAATAGAGCTCCCAGAGTCTGTGGTGCCCGAAGCCTTTAGGGAGTGGGAAGTGAAGGTATTGGATTGGCAGACGCAGTGCCCCACGCTTGCTGCCCCGGACCACACCCTCCTGTCTTACAAAACCATCAAGCTTCTCCCCACCGTTGGGTGCGAAGCCGACGCAGCGACCCGGCACAGCATCGACGAGAGGAGTGTTGGAGGTGCGGACCAGGACCAGGACCAGGACCACAAAGTTGTTGATGCCTTTGCCTATCAAGCCAGCGGCTGCTATGTGGCGGTGTGGCCTGGCGGGGACAAGAAGAAGCCATTGTTGGAGGTGGAGCACTGCCTCATCAATCCAAAAGATAGGGAGTCCCGGGTGAGAGTAATACAGGTAGTTGGGGTGGTAGAGGGTGATGATGAGGGAGTGCAATTGCAATTGCAATTGCAGGGTATACGGGTGTTCTGCGAGCAGTGGTATGGGCCTTTTAGAAATGGTGACCAACTTGGGGGATGTGCCATCAGGGACTCTGCATTTGCTGCCACTCCTCCCCTTGAACCTTCTCTTGTTGCCCGTGTCCTCTGGCAGGGCCCCATTTCCGTAGCCACCTTTGATTCTCCCCAACACCAACACCACCAACAACATGTGAGTTATAACACACATCCATCTCTTTCAAGTCACATATCCTTTTCTTTGAGTTTCTGCCTAAAAATGTTGTCCTAAATCAGACAACCGGGACATGCTCGCTTGCCCTGGTTGGTTATAATGCTGTGATTTCTTGCTGCTTAATCAATGCAGGAGGGTTTCCTCAGAGAACTTTTAGATGACGGCATCCAAAAGACAGTAAGAGATGAAAGTGACCTTGTATTGCTGCCCAAACAATTGTGGTGTTCGCTAAAACAAATCCAAGATGGTGAAATTCGTTGTGAGGTGGGATGGGTGTTTGATCAAGGATCTGCTGTTACGTCCAGCTGCATCTTCTCACCCAACGCAAAGTTGAAGGCAAGTTCTCTTAATGTTTAAGTCTACCAATTCCTTTTCTCCTGCTTGAGTCTCTGTGCTTGCTTATTTCTCAGACAGCAATACATGTTCTTTTGCAGCAAATCTCCATAGCACGCGAGACGGCAACTCCTGGGGATATCTAGATGCTCCTCATTATCCTAATCAGCTTGAAATTTTCTACTCCCACAAGTAGTACCAGTTAAAACTCGATATGCAATGTGATGTTGTTCCTTTTAACCACGTTTTTTGTGTAATACCATGATACTGCACTACACGAAAACAACAATGTTTACATACATATATACCCAATACTAGGAGTACTAAATCTCCTCTCTTTTTTTGGTGAGAGAACATTTGTTATGACAACTTTCTTTTATAAATGAATCATCAATGTTGTGTTCCAAGTAAAGATTGACCGCTGTTTTGTGTAAAATAAATGTCACAAGCTTGGCCACTTGACGCCCGTTATCAGGTAGTAACTTCAGTTCTAATCCTTCTTACAATGGGAATTATTAGTATCAATTGGAACTTAATTTGGTCACAGTGGAAGTAGGATAGAAAGAGTTGGAACCATATCCCTTATGGTGTAACCAATTAAAAGTGCATTAGCTTTGCTGATTGACCAATAAAAAGAAAAGCTGCGGCAGCCAGCTTGGTCCTAATAAGGCCACTGCAATATGACCTACATAGCTAGCAGTAGCACTCTTATCATAGACATAACAAAGATTCATGAAAAGAAGTGTCATATCTATCCCTCAGTACCCCCTCCAGGTTGCAGCAAGTTTGAGCTAAATATCAAGAAACCATCACTCATACATCATCCCGTCGTGTTACTGACTGAAACGGCAGGATTAAGTTTTGGGGCAAAAACATTGTATATGACCATGCATGCGTTAGAAGTAAGTCTCAAACTACAGTCAAGAATTTCTCCAGCATGCAGACCTATAGACCACCTTCAGCATTTTAACTTCCACTAATGTTTTTATGACTTTAAATAAATAATACAGAGAGATACAACCCATTCCCAACCTTGTGGACATCAATTAGCATCCACTCAAGTTTTCACAACCCCCCCAGCGCGTAGTAAAAAAGATGAACCGCCAACATCCCTTTAAAAACCAACACAAGCCACATACAATAACCACCGAATTTAAACATCAAAGCCAAAACATTTCCAAATACAGTTTACAAAGCTAAGAATCATTTTACTCAGAGAAGCAGCATTGTTAATGCACATCTGCTTAAGTGCTGAATCACATAACTTCCTAACTCCACATCTTTTCTTACGTGGTGCGTCTCTGAAACTAGGAGCAATCAGACTCATTTCTCAAGATTTTGTCACAATCATCACCCTCTTCCAGCTCTTCTGTACAGCCTGCCATTGTTTCCAAATGCAGGCAACATGTTCATAACTCAGTACCACAATAAATACAAAGGTTAAATGTCCCTGACATAAAATCATGATTAGCTTTAGCACCAAGTTCAAGAATCCAAATTCATCACATTCATCAAAGTACGCAGTGGGAGTACTAGTGCTATAACGAAGATTCAAATTCTTGGGTTATTCCCTCAATTTTCGGCAAAGAAATTATCAGCCTAGAAAGATTACTTGGCCATCAAATTATCAGATGTTCCATTGAAGCTTGAGTTGAATCTTCACGGAGTTCAAATAGAACCATGACTTGAACAACCTGAATCATTGGATTCTTGTAGCTAGATAAGGAGTATTAGATCTGCTTCTATGGGTGATATTTTAAACTATTCTTATCCTCCTTTCCACAAGCAAAAGCTAGAAATTAATGTTCAAATTTCCTTTTTAAAAATGATTTTTTTAAGAAGTAAGCCTACTAGATGGAATAGAACAATCTCACAACAAAAACCTAATAAATACCTGAAGTGACTTTATAACTGCTTGCTATTGAGCACCTGGGGCATCTCTCATGCTCATATTCAGACTGTTTCGCATTGTTCGTCTGCCAATTCCAGCATTGCCTTTTTGCATCATGGCAACAAACTCACCATAATCAATCCTTCCATCCTGGAACAACAAATACACAAGGTTAACATTTCACTTGATTGGTTGCATATAGTCGTAAAGTTATACAAAGAAATCCAGTCCATGTATATGGTAGAAACTAGAGGAGTTTACATGAATTCATATCAACTCATTAAATTTTGCATATTGCCGGAAAAAGGAAGGCTCATCACCCTTATAGTGCAAAGCCAAGAGGCCCAAGACATTTTACCATTGCACCGAGCCTAGAGTTGCAATTCTTCAACAAAATCTCATAACAAGCAAGAAAATTGAACAAAAGGCCTCATGCATCTTCAAATTACTTACATTATCTTGATCTACTTCTCTAATTATGTCCTCGAGGAAAACATCAGTCATGTTCTGTTCAGCACAGGCTTGCTGAAGCTCATCAACTGTGATATAACCACTTCCATCCTTGTCAAAGTACTGGAATGCGGCAACAAGATGTTCTTCTCGTTCTAATTTGTTAAGGTGAACTGTTGCAGCTATAAATTCCCCATAGTCAATAGTCCCACTGTTGTCCACGTCAGCCTGAAATAAGCAAAACTAGTTGATTTGAGCATGATGAGGTCATGCATTATCATATTAAGCCCATCACCCCAAAGTAAGATACTGGAATGACAGAAAGAAGTGAGAAAGAAAAAGAAGGATAAAGAAGAAGAATGATAGGGAAACGGGGATAAGGAGATATGATGCGAACAAACAAATCCAGGTGGGAAAAAGTGCACCGTTTACAGGCATAATCAGAGGTGTAAATATATGTTATGGCATAAACATTACCGCATCCATGAGATCACGTATCTCTGTATCCTTCATGGTTGAACCATATCTTCGCAAACCAGCTTTCAGTTCATCAAAAGTGATAGCACCACTATTATCAGTATCCATAGAAATGAACATTTCTCTCAAACCAGCAATCTCCTCCTCCGAAAGGCTTTCAGCTATAACCTGTTAGCATGGAAAGCCAACTAGAACTCATAAGAAGTAGTAAAAGATGCTTCCCTGCAATGTGATAAACCAATTAGTGCTGAAGAATCTAAACAATGGTCAAGAAGAAGTATAACAAAATTTCATAATTAACTTGAGCCTTAGCTTAGCCTTTGATAAGTTACTAAGGTCTTCATTACCCTTGTCAATTTTCATCCATTGTCCATATATATCCGTTAGTTGGTAGATGTCCAATACAGCCATAAACCATGAATCAGCACATACCCGTAAAGCCATTTTCTTCAATTTATTCATTGCAGAGAACTGCTTGAGACGGGAAAGCACAGCCGGATCCAGTGCTCTATCAGGAGCGACTCCATTTTCACATATCCAAGGATGACCTAATAGAGAAAAGAGGTCAAAGTGTTTTAGTGCATGTAATTGAAAGATAAAGCAATAAGAGATGGACTAGTACTGATATATAGTAAAAATGGTAAAGTATTACACAAGAGGGAATGATTCTAAACCTCAATTTCTAGAGTAGAGGAAACATCCCATTGAAACATTAGTGATGTTCAACTTTCAAATGTTCCCTCAAAATAGAGAAAAGAAGAGAAGTTGAAATCCAATCAAGTGTAGTTCAACTTACAAGGGTTAACAGTTTGGAAATATTGGTTTCAACACAATCCAGAAAAGAAAGATATATGATATATTACTAGGGACAGAGCCAACTTAGAGATGCCTCAGCATACATAAATATCATCCACACACTCATGCCACTTTTTAGCATGCAAGTATAATTCGAATAATATGGAAAATGCAAATAAATTCATGAGAGAACTTTTTTCAATTCCATCCAAACAGCTGGTACAAAGAAAGAAATAAGAGAAAGAATAATAAAAAAAAAGGTTAGACATACATAGCACTTCATGAGCAGTCAACCGCTCTGAAGGTCGAGAGCAAAGCATCTTGCGAATGAGATCTTTAGCACTGTCTGATATTAAGGGCCAAGGATCTGAATCAAAATCGATATATCCCTTCAGCACCGCATCGAATATACCTTGCTGTGTTTCTGCTCCAAACAGATTGAATTTTCAGCAAACTGCAAAAATAAGATACCATTTCATATTGTTATTGTAGCACAGCAGAGGGACCTACCCGCCCAAAACGGTGGAACACCACTGAGCAATATATAAAGAATGACCCCAGCCGTCCATACATCTGCTTCTGGCCCGTAATGTTTAAGGAGTACCTCAGGAGCAACATAATATGGGCTTCCAACTACATCGGTGAAAATTTGACCTGAAACAGGCAAATCACATGAAATGTTTAATGAGCATTAGGCTTAATGCAATAAAGTTTCGCTGCAGGCTGGGAGTTGGTCTAAGGAATGCCGTGTCAGTATGCTCATTTTATCACTTGAGAAAAGCAGGTACCACCTACTTGATATGAACAGAAAAAATGGAAATTTTTAAATACATGCCAAATAAAGAGTACGAATTTCTCATACTGTAAGGTATGCAAATTAATAAAGAAAAAAGTTACTCGGTAAATGAGCTAAAAGTTTCTATACAGACGGTAAGGCAAGAGCTGCCAATAATGCAGAAAAGTGGTACAAGATAAGGTTGCTTTAAATACCTGGTTTGAAGAATACAGAGAGTCCAAAATCGATGGCTTTGAGTGAGAAGTCATCATCCTTATTCACCAACAAGAAATTTTCTGGCTTTAAGTCTCTATGCATAACCCCAAGGGAATGGCATGCCTCGACAACCCCAACAATGATCCTCGTCAACTCAGCTGCCTTCCTCTCGGTGTAATGCCCCCTCTGGATAATCCTATCGAATAACTCTCCTCCGGAGCAGAGCTCCATGACGATATGGACATAAAGAGGGTCTTCATAGGCACCCTTGATGGTGACAATATTCTTGTGGCCGGCCAAATGGTGCATTATCTGAATCTCTCGGCGGACATCCTCGACGTCCTCCTTGGAGATCAACTTCCTCTTTGAAATGGACTTGCAAGCATACTCAATCCCGGTGGAAATCTCGGTGCATAAATAAGTGGTGCCAAACTGGCCTTGTCCTAGCTTACGGCCTAAGGTATAGAGATCACGAATGTTGGCAGTTTTATGGCCCAGAACGTAATAAGCTTGGCTGTCTGCGCTGCGCCTCATGATGTGATCTTTCTTGTTGGGGCCAATGTGATGATTCTTGTTGGGGTTATCCTTGGCGAAATCCTGGGAGGTGACACTGGAATGCGAATGCTCGGAGGTGGAATGGTCAGAGGAGGTGTTGCGCTTGGAGGTGGAAGGGGTGTTTGGTTGATCCTCGGGCGCCTGACTCTGGCCCTGATATATTCTTCCTTTGAAAGACCCACGGCATGTGTTGCCCATGGAACACTTAAAACTTCCTTGTAACAAACTTCAAGGCCTTTTCCTCATCCGATGCTGTCTCATCGATTACACTGGAATACAAAAAACAAAAACAAAGGAATTCTCTTTTAGATCATCACCCAAAAATCCAAAATTAGAAACTTCTCTACAATTTGGTCTGGAGAGCCATCCATACCAAAAACAAACAAAAGAACATAATTATGCAAGAGCAAAGAAATTAAAACAGCAGCAAATCTATCTATTCAAGCTCAAAACATAAAAGCCAAAAGTTCGTTCGACGTGTTATCAGAAGGCGAAGGGGGTCAATTCCATATTCAAGGCAGTATAAAAATTGAAACGAAATCAAGAATCGTGTCGGCAAATGTGCCACTATGCTCTTCCACTCCATCCTTTAAATCTGTTTTCCAGTGTGTGGAGACATATGTGAATAATTTGAGACGAAACAACGAGGATTCAAAAGAAGGAAAATTCATTAAGAATATAAAACGCCTCAACCCAGGAGGGTCAAAGCGGAAAGAACAAATCTTTAAGAGCAGAATACCATTAATGAGAGAGTTTAGAGGGTGAAGGGGAACAGGATCCAAACTTGGGATAAGCAGAGAAAGGAGGGGAAGGGGATGCATGCATACCTGTTATGTAAAAGTGGTGGATGGATAGAGGAGATGGATGGATCTAAAATCTAAACGCAAAGAAAAAAAAAAAAGAAAAGGGAGCAGAAAGGGAGGGAAGGAAGATTCCTAATGGGGCAAAGAGGGGGAAGGGAAACACAGAGAGAGTATAATTGGTCACAAAGAAACTTAGCTAGCTCAAAAAGAATAACAATATAAAAAAAAAAAAAGAAAGAAAGAAACAATAGCAAGAGCTTTAATGGATTGGTAGTAAGTAAAGTTATTATATTAAGATGGATTTGGAGGGTTGGGTTGGGTTGGGTGTTTGCTGGGAAACATCGGATGAGAGAGTGCTGACCAGCTAAGAAAGGTCCTCCTCTCTTTTTATTGTACCCGCCTTTTCTTTTTCCTCTTTTTTCCTTCTGGTATGTGGAAATTTTTTACCTCTCCCAAGTTTTAATTTAAGACTTACCTCATCCCATTAGGACAGGACAGAAGACAAGAAAAAAAAAAAAAAACATGTTCCTAGTTTAGTACTAATAACAAATTCAGTTATATGCTTTTTTGCTTATCCTTCTTGGATAAAAGAACAACAAAACGCCACCCAAATCTGTTTTATTACACGTACGGTTGTGGGAGAATGATTGGAAAAATAGAAATTGGCCAACTAAAATGGCCAAATGGGATTCCATGTTTCTAAATCTAAACCGTTTAAGTAGGGTGTGTGTGGGAGAGTGAATTTCGGGCTCTTCCCTCCTCCTATTGATTGATTTCTGGCCTTTTGGGTTTTATCATCCACAAACCTCAATCTTCTTCTTCTTCTTCTTCTTCTATGGTCAGTCTTACTGGGGCTATTCCATTTCTGGGATCTTTATTCTTTAGTTCACTTTTTTTCTTTATTGGGTTTTTGAAACAATTTTCCAAAGGCACTTAGCAGAACATCTGCTTTTAATTAGTTTACCCAATATTTAAAATGCCAAAACCACAGATACACTATTTGTTGCCTTTTCTCTTTTCTCTCTCTTAATATATATATTAATTTATTGGATTACAAGATCACTAAATTGGCATTGACTTACCATCAGAAGTACCACTTAATCTGCTGCATTTGAATGTGAACACCATCCATTTCTTCCTCTTCCAGATAGTAGAAATACTACTATTCTGGGGCAAAAACAAGGGAAAAAAAGTTGGGATACTGGTCAACTGTCAAACCAAAAGTAGGCCGCGAGTATCAGCAATAGCTTTACTGCCTCCAAGTTGGCTAATTTGACTAAGTCAGCTTAAAAAAATAGGCTTTGACTGATTCTCACTTGTGCTCTCTAAAGTTTCTCAATACCAACTAACCACGGGCAGCTCCCAGCCATTCACGAACAAATAATAAAAGTATGATGGTGTTATTACACCAACAAATAAATAAATATCTATGCTATGACCTATGAGCAACCAAAAAACAAAATGAAACCACACCACATTTCGGTGACAAATTAGATTGTGGATAAGATGGTTTTATGTTAGAAAGAAGAGAGGTATAGCTGCAAAACAGACTTGGGAACATACATATTAATGTTGGTGATGATGTAAAAAGAAAGATGGACAATGATTTGGACAATCCTCTGGGAGTTAGTGATATTTTGTGTTGTGCAGAATGATCATGAACCGCACACAACTTCCGCGTACAGCGACAGTTGCGCATCAGCTGGATTTGGTTAAGAGGCATGCACGAAGCTGTTTCATTTTTGGCATCACATCAATCAAACAAACAAACAAACAAAAACGCAGGAACAGCGACAGCTAAGCTAATAATGACCAATCAAAAACACCAAATCTTTCTTAACAGTAGCTAGTTTAGTATAAGTACATTGCATTTATGACCCACAAATCATTGGTCTCGGCCCATTTCATGCCCGTGGACTGGAGATTGGCCATAACTTTTTCTACACAAACTTAGCCTTTCAAAATAAGCAGCAGCCTATAGTTTAATTATCAAAAAAAAAAAAAAAAAAGCAGCCTAAAGAGAGAGATACTGGACATGAACACTCTTGAAGGTGCCAGCGCTGTCAGATTTTCATCTTGTTCCCTGGATCCTCATGGCAACGTTAGTCTCACACATCCCTGTTTTATACTGAGACGCTGGTGTCTTCTTGGTGCCGGCTCAGCCCTCCACTGGATGGCCTAAAAATGAGTAAAAAAAGAAGATTGATTACAATTTGGCAATTCCTCACCACAGAATAATACTGGGAGAAGATTCAGAATGAAACTGCGATCTTATAAATGTCATGCATAGTAGTTTCTGTGATGCATAGGATAAATGATCGGCGCTTACAGCCCACTTAGCAGTTTGATGCTGTCGTAGCAGAACCATTGCAGAGTAACAACAGGCCCCACTATAGCAATCCTGATAGGAAGACTTCTGGTGAAAAGGTTAACAAGCCCGATGCTCTTCACAGCCTGGAATACAACATAACAGATTAAGCTAATGCAGCAAATATGTTCTTTATGGAGTAGATTTTTCTTTGAAAACCAAAAAAGAACTGTAACCTAGAGATCCCACCTGAAGCACATTCGCAGCCTTCTTGTTGTAAAGAGAGGAAACTATGTTGTCAGCAGGGTTAGAGATAACAGTACCCACTGCTCCTGCTGCATACCCTGCCAAACAAGTTACCCCAAGCTGTTGAGCTCTGGAGCACTCTTCCTTTCTCCTCTGAATTGCGTGCCGGTATATCAGGTCAACAGAATGCTCAAATGTTGAAAACATTACCATAGAGACTGCCATGCAGAAAAAGTACTCGCAAAAAGGAAAAAACTGTTAGAGAAGAATATTACCTAATAAGTGCACAAACAAAAGCAAAAGAACAATTACAACTACGAGGCCAGAACAATCCTGCTCAAGATTTTGCAAGTTACACAAGAAAGGAAAGCCTATCATATTCAACAACACAAAATGGACACTGACAAAGTCTATGTCAAGATTCCTAAGTTCCAACGCCTGAGCAGCTTATTTCCATAAGATGTTTAGAGCAGAAATAGAAGAATATGTTAAATTCAGAGGATATCTAATATCTAGATATTCTTAAAAGACCCTGTATAAGAGCCCAAAAGTCTTCTTTTCCATTGTAACAGCGTGCTTGGAGAGGAAATAACTGAAGAGAAATAGAAGGATCCATAACTACTAGCATATTTAGATAAAAAGACCATATTCATCTGCTGGAAACAGGGAGAGAATTATAATTCAAGCAGCCTTGTTATCAAATTTCATATCGTTCTTATGTCCAACAATTTGGACTTCTGAATTAAGAGGTAAGTAAAACCAAAACGCATGACATGTCAAAGCAAAGTATTTTGCTTCTAATGCAATGGCCGTTAGAAGTTGCTCTACAAGTATGGATATGTAAGCCAAAAGAAACAAACGAAAATCTTGGGAACCCAAAGTAGCAGTAATTAAGTATTACATACATGGAAGATTTCGTCCCCAAAGTGGTAAAAGACCCCGGTAAATGCTGCATGAATGATATAAGATCTTTAACATAATAGAAGAACAAAAGTAGAGATCAACAATGTTTCCAGTAGCTTACCCAGTAAGTCCTTCAGCGTTGTAGAATTTTGGGAACCCATCAATCAAGCCTTTTGCATATGTGGGCTGTGTTTGAACACGAACTTTGATGGCTTCAAATGGACAGAGAGCCATGTCCGCGAAAACTTGAGCAGATGCACTGCTCAGAAAGAATATGAAAGTCCTGCTATGATCTACCAGAACATCCGAGTAAAGTTTCTTAAAGTACTCATAAAGACCAAATTTGCAGCCGCCTTGAACACCATACCCAAAGAACTTGCCAGACCACCCCCTCCAAAAGGAAGAGGGACCCTGTTCTCTCAAGAGGGCGGAGAAACCTGATGAAATACTGTGATATTTGATTGGATTTACCTGAAAGAAACTTAACAATTATGATTAGAACAGCCTTAAAATATAAAAAAGCTTACGAAAAAGGGAAAGCACAACAGAGAAAGAAGGAGCAAAAATAATAAAAGTACAAACACAACAAGTTTATAAAATTGAAGGAAGAGGTGACATGGCAATAAATGGTGAATTATGGAGTTAATCACTGGACTGTATCAGCACATGGATTTTGAGGGAGTTACTCAGGCTATGATATTAGGAATGGTTGACATGCAATGCTGTTGACCCCTCAATCTGCAATGGAACGGAAACTTTACTTTTTTAGGGATGCAAGGAACCTACAAGAGCTCTCACTGATATTGCTGATGCAAGGGATGTTTGTTGGTCTAAAATCCTTATCAGGTAAAACGTTAATGGACGGGCATCAAACAAGTTCTGATTGATGGAAATAATGTTTCCACATTGTCATCCAATTCTTAAGAAGCGCTGCATTCATGAAGGAATGACAAAACCTCAAGAAAAACTAAACTAGGCAATGTAGGGAATCCGAAATCCAAAATGGAATATAGAGCAGGGATTTCGATACGAACTACAATCAAACTTACAGAACATGGTCAGCAGTTGGGCAGTCGCTAACACGAAAAATGAAAAGACAAGTTGCAGAGTTATGAGCATAAGAGATGGCAAACGTTTAGAATTAAATAAGGAGCCCATGGAAGATATTGGTTGGTGAGGGTAAGTTGAGAACAATATGAAGGGATGCGTCAATCAAGCACAGCATTCATATACAAATTGTTGAACACAAGGGCAGAGGAGCCTACTCCCAGTTAACGGAAACAAGTTGAATTGATTGATACAAATCATACACAAAGTAGGGAGCAAAAGGAAGGCTGATTAAGTTAATTAGGAGGAGGAAAAGGGGGAAGGGAGTGAACCTGCATATTAACTTTGAGGACGTCCAGAGGAGTGATGGCGAGGTGGGTAGTCCCGGCACTGAGCATTCCTCCGAGAGTGCAGACTCCATAGTAGCCAGGAGAGAACTCCTCCACAAACCGATTATTCCCTTTAACCCCTCTCATCTCCCCTTCCTTCCCCCTCTTTTTGTTAATTATTAATAAAAATTCCTCATCAAAACTGTTGTACTATAAATAAAGAAGCCACATTTTTAGAAGCTTCATCAATTTAAAAATTTAAGGCCACGCGAAGGGTAAAACCCTAAACCCAAGAAGAGGGAAGAATGTATTGTTATTGGTATAGACGATCGACAAGGAGGAGTTGGAAGAAAGTGGAGTTTTTGTTTGTTTCTTTTTCTTGGAGGAGGAGTTAGGGGGGGAAGAAGAAGAAGATGTGCTAAGTGTTACTTTCCTTCCAGAAGTGTACTACGTTTGAAGGGTGGAGGAGGGGGGAGGGTGGCAAAAAAAGCTGACTTTGTACGGTAATACCCAGGAGGGGAGTCTGGCAGTGGAAGAAGTTCCACGTATGCAACTTCCAAACACAAGGCTCACGTCTAAAGTTGGAAGTTTAGGAAGGGCGAAGCTGTTCTGTTCTGTCTGTTAAAAACACTTTTCCTGTTGTTTGTTCCCCCACTCCCACCCATTACAACAAAAGTACAACAAAAAAGACACCAAATCCGATCCTTCCACTTCCAACTAGATTGGAAGATTCCTTCCTTACCGCTAAAAAAGTACTTTTCACTTCCATTCTCTCCGCACCCAAAACTGCGACTCGCTCACACAACCACTAAGTACTACTGACACGGGATAACTAACCACGTCTACTACTAACATCATCAAAGCCCAACGCAAATTAAGGCTTACATTTCCAATTCCAGCCCAGTCCTCCTACCCAAACCATACCAAATATATTCACCAACAATAATCATATCCCATTCACCACTAATTAAGGTGATGATAAAATAGAAAAAAAATTATTCCTCCCCGGAACACTGCAGCCGACGCATCTTCTGCAATAGAACGTCCTTACCCGGAATACTGTTTTTGGGTTTCACCCTAGCAGCCTCCTAGAGTAACAACTTGCAGTGCAGAGACATAATAGAGGAAGCCTCCATGAAAGAAATTATCTTTTCTATATATTTGTTTCTCGACTTAATAGATAGATTATCATATATATTCACTCCAAACTTGTAGCATGCATTGCTCGTTCATACTGCTAGTGCTATATCAAAATGATCATTCTAGTATTCCTACAAAATAAATCTTGAAAAGGGGACAAAACTTAAACAAGGGTGGAGGGAGACACATAATCACATGGCATAGTATCATCCTTTTGAGCGTATCCAATTACAAACATCTGTCAACAAAGAAAAATACCCATCAAACTTCTGTCATATTAGTGAACTGGTCAAATTGCTTAAAAGAAGCAATTTCCAATCGGCATCCCCTCGCCTAATTGCTCCTCTTTCTTCTTCCTCTTCTTCTTCCTTTAACATGTCCAGATCACCTTTTTATAATCTCTCGTCCCATTACATGATACACCAACAGTACTTGTGATCAATCATTACCCTACTAGACTAATTAACAATGAACAATACCATATATACATAATAGAAAACTATGAAACAAATACCTCCAAAGAACGTTACACTAGGGGAATGGGAACCCTGCAAGTATTTCCAAATCTCACCACCAGCCACTATATGTCATATTACATATGGAGTAACCAACGCAAACTGCGAAAGAAAATCTATGCTCCTGTCCAGAAATTCCCAATGAACAGAACCTACTAAGTGCAATACATCGATCCTGAAAACGACCATATATATTTGCATTAATCCGATTGGGCCCAGATCTTATATAGCATTACCTTCTTTCTGGCATGGCAGAAATGCATCTTCCACCTTTCCGTAGACACTTTAATTATAGAAAAGACAAGCACTAATCTTTGGACTAATTTATTAATTCTTTATCTTTTACTTATTTAGCTTTTAAAAAATGAGCACATTATACGGACCGGAGAGACGGACAATTCCACTCCTACGTAAGTAGGTAGGCAGGCAGCGAATGAGACGAGACGGGATGATTTGCAAATTAATTGTGATGGTGCTGCTGAGGTCAATGGTAATACTGATATTTAACCTGTAATATATCATTATTTTTATACAGATCCACTTAAGCTTACATTATATATACATATGAATATTGACAACGACGTTGAGCAGCCTTCCTGTATGTTCTCCTTGTTTTGTTTGATAAATGGAACATCTTAGCGTACATACGTAGGTTTCTCCTCGTTGTTCTAATATTTAATTTGTGCCGCTTGTTCTTACAGTTACTTCTTCTGTTATAACTTATAACCATGATTGATTCGGTTTAATTTACTTTTTTATATATATATATATATAATTGTGGGGTTTGGGCAGGTAAATAACAAGGGTGGTGGTGGGGGTGGTGGTGCTAAGTGCTAACTGCTATAGCAACATGGTAGAGAACCTGCTCACATGCATACTAATCGGTGTTAGTACCGCAACATGTGAGTGGATTCCTAGATTCATAAGAAAACCGTATATGAGCGAGATAATTCCCCGAATATTACGTACCCCCAAGATGATGCTTAGGATGTTCAAAGAAAAAAAAAAGATGCTGCTTAGGAGGATTTATTAGGAACAGTGGTGGGTGAGGTGACACCTTCTCTAATCAAATCAACCAACCCAAGCAATTAATCAAGTATTTTAGGGATAGCCCGAGAATGAAGGAGTTGGATCTGATGCACTTACTTACAATCCATAGCTAGCCCCAGTAACACAGATATACATATGGAGCAGAGTGTAGACAAGGAGGTTTAAAGCACAAAGCTTGTTACTTGTTAGTGATAGTGAATATACTAGTAGTAATTACTACCTCATATAAGGCATATACTATATACAAGACTTGAATCAAACTCAATGATTAAATATTAAATGATGATTTTTTTTTTTTGGTTTGATTGATTGATATTTGAAAATGATGATGGGTTTATTTGAAGTTAGAAATGGAAGCCCCTGTGTGTGATTTATACAGCTCGTGATTTAACATCATTATACCCATGGGGGGCGGGGGCCAGCACAAAATGTGGTGGTGGGTGCCAAAAAAATGCAAATAATTGAGACAGCGACACAAAACCGATTTCAAGTGAAGAGGAAGCTGTTCTGTTGTGTTCCTCTTGTTGGCCTTCCTTTGCTGTTGCTATCACAAAATGAGGAGGACCCAACAAAAAAAAGAGGGGGGGTTGTTTCTAGCTAGTTGGATTCCTCGTCCGCATCTCATCTCTTCTCATCTCATCTCATCTCATGGTGCTGCTGCCATATTGCTTTCTTCTTTCTCTTTACTCCCCCCAACTTTTATGGTGGGTTACGGGTTCTCTTTTCTCTTGCAGAAAATTATCATGTAATATTACTAACGTAATAAGAAGCAAAAGCACACACACACATATCCCTTCTTAAATCATTGTTAGTGATCGCTTTGTGATCACCGTATAATTAACTATATAATAATGATAATTCAAACCAAGAACACACACTGACTTTACTTTTGCAGCAGCAGTTAATAAATAGCCAGTCTTTAAAATAACTTGGACTAATTAACAACAGCCAAGCCAACTCCTCCTGATTTGGCAGGCAGTTGTCTTCACTTGATGAGGGATTTGTAGTAGGTAATGAATTTGAATAGAATACTCAAATAATACGGGTGCTACTGCGTCTGCTAGACAAGGAAAGGAAATTACAGGGGACGCATATATAGTGTATTACTAAATGAATAAAATTGGATTCGCAGGAGGAGGAGTTACCCCCGTTAGGGATGAGCTGGAGCCTGGAGGAGCAGCAAAAATATGGCAATATGGGAAGATCACACCTCCACAAGATTCGAATCTCCCGAGTCTAAGAGAGACTACACCTTAGATCTTGGACTGATCCCAATTAACCTCCCTGTATTGTACTCTTATGCATTATTGCCTCTCTGTCTTTGCCTCTTTCTATGTTTTATACTATTTTTTTTTTCTTTTTTAACAGATCAAAGATCATAGATTAGACTGTACTGCGTGCACAAAACCCGGTTATTTCTTTCTAAAAGACCTAAATTCAGCAAGCAATTTGATTTGTGTCATAAAGCTTTCTTCTTTATATCGGGTCCGGTTTTTCTACTTTTACTACTACGATTTCTGAATCAAGAGAAGGATCCGGGTGCCTTGCTTTAGTATATATTATAGTGTATCTATATTTCAGGGCCAGTGTTTGAGGAGGGAAGGAGTGGTGCAATTGCAAACAAAGGTGGTGGACTGGTGATAATAATTAATAAATAGAAAGGGGTCCTCACTCTAGTCTCCTCATCATCAGCAGTGGTGTGGTGTGGTGCCTGTGCTGTGGAGGAGGAGGAGTGACATAAACCAAATAACTGAAACATACACTACTGATTAGTCCCAACCGAGTCCGAGGAGGTGACGTTGCGGCGCAAAGGTGGCAGGCAGGTGTCTTGCTTTCAAAGGCCTCCCCGCCCCCCTGTTCGTTTCTCTGTTTTTGTTTTCTTCCTCTCCCTTCTTCCCTTTCTTCTATAAAAAAACTTATTTTATTTCCGCGTTAACATCTCCCCCCTTTTCTCTCTACTGCTTTGCATCTCATTGCCGCTTTCAACCAAATTTCTACATTAATCCAAAGCCTACTACTAGTACTCCCCTTTTTTTATTTGTGACGCAAGTCATTGTTGTTTTGCAGCAGAGGAAATGATGGCCCTTTCTCCATCCCATGACACCCAAAACGACATCTGACGGTTCTGCTTCTCTTTGCTTCCTCTCCTCGGTAATTCTTAATTCTTTTTCCCCCCCACTAAGGCCACATCTGGGTTTCCCTCTTTTTTCTTTGCATATATTTTATTTCATTCCATTTTTTATTTTTTTTTAATCTTGTCACCTCTCTTTTGTTTCGTTACTTTACATGCTCAGACTAGACTGAGAGTGTGTTGTTTCTTTTTGACGGTGTCTGTCTGCGTGAGGATCAACATCAGACTGTCCTTAGCTTAGCTTAGCATAGTTAGTTGTATTTGGTCTTGTTCAACTGCTGGGATTGCAACCAAATCCTCTGATCTCTGATCTGCGATTGGTGCTCTTTCTTCCTCAAGGTGTTCGATTCGTTGATTTAGAAAAGGTTTTAAGCGGCTGGGTTTTGTCTTCTTCACTTACACCATGAGTGGAGCAGTGCTCGTGGCTATTGCTGCCGCCGTTGGTAACCTACTCCAAGGATGGGACAATGCTACCATTGCAGGTAAGTCTGTCTCTTTACGCATCCTCCCAATCCCTCTCTGTTGATCCTCTACTTTTTTCCTCCAGTTCCGATCTTTCTTCTTAAAGGAGGTCACTTTCGTGGCTCTCGTTAAACTTTTTGTCTTTAAACCCATATTAACTTCATGGATGGTTCATCAAGTACCTGGATGGGTCAAATCCTCGGAGTTTTTTTTTTTTTGGCTTGGCTTGTTTTCTTTAGAGCTTGATGAGATCCGTTGTTGAGTCTTAAAAGGGTCACTTTCCGTCCTCGTGATGCAGGGGCTGTTCTATACATAAAAAGGGAGTTTCATTTGGAAAGCGAGCCGACAATAGAAGGACTAATTGTGGCCATGTCTCTTATTGGGGCCACCTTGATCACCACATGCTCTGGAGCCATATCAGACTGGCTGGGTCGCCGTCCTATGCTCATAATCTCCTCCGTACTATATTTTGTCAGCGGCCTTGTCATGTTATGGTCTCCCAATGTTTATGTCTTGCTCTTGGCTAGGCTCTTGGATGGATTCGGTATTGGTCTCGCTGTTACTCTTGTCCCAGTCTACATATCCGAGACCGCGCCTCCTGAAATAAGGGGGTTGTTGAACACTCTTCCTCAGTTCACTGGATCTGGGGGAATGTTCTTGTCCTATTGTATGGTCTTTGGGATGTCCCTCATGAAGGCTCCCAACTGGAGGATGATGCTCGGCGTTCTCTCTATTCCCTCCCTCGTTTACTTTGCATTGACCATTTTCTTCTTGCCCGAGTCTCCAAGGTGGCTTGTCAGTAAAGGGCGGATGGCTGAGGCCAAGAAAGTTTTGCAGAGGCTCCGTGGCATGGAAGATGTCTCTGGTTGGTTATTCTACCTTCCCTTCATATTATTGCTTCCATTTCCCCTTCATGTTGCAAAATGTGATCTCCTGCTGTTTGGGGTGACAAACCATTTCGATGCTCAGTACAAAGCATAAATATTACTCTTTGCTCCTCTTATATATGTTCTTGTGTCTTGCACGACTATGACAAACTATGCTTCATTCATATTCCTGTTGTTTTTGCTATGGAAATGCTACTCTTTCACCAATTACAGATTTGCTATTGGTATGACGCTGGAGTAAGCTTTGTATTTCATTTTTCAATTTCTTTAAGTTCATTAACTTTTTTCCTGATTTAGGAGGGAGGTGCATCACTTCTTCAATTATGCTTGCATTACTCGCTAATCAAAATAATAATCGGGCCCTTTCATGGTTGTCATTAGTACATTTCTGAGATTTGTTAATCCAATCAAAATGTTTGCTGGCTGATCCCGAACAAAACAATTTCGAATGTTGTATTAACTCTTGAAAAGTTGGAAAATTCTGCTTCCAAAGTCTTTTCCACTGAGGGCTTTTGAATCATCCAACTCTCTTTCACTGTTAATGCTTTCAGTAACCACAGCTGCCACTGTAATGCTTGTTCAGATATAACGGTTCAAGTCAAAGCAATATACATTTCTTTTTCTCTTTTTGCTAGCATATGTGGGCTCTGGATAGGTGACTGAAATCCCTTTTCTCCTCTACTCTGTATTTAACTGCTAACTAGTTTTTCTATTAGCTCTCCTTTTGTTTTTCAAATCTGAGATAATTCTGTATAGGCTAATGTGAAAATCACTGGCAACCCTCCTTTTGTTATTTGTTGCCAATTATACGATCATGAAATGTTGCATGGATCATACTGATGCTATCTGGATGAACAGGTGAGATGGCTTTATTGGTTGAGGGACTTCGTGTGGGTGGAGAAACATCGTTGGAGGAATATATTATAGGCCCAGAAACTGGTGCTCTAGATGACCATGATATATCTTCTGATAAAGATCACATCAAGTTATATGGGCCTGAGCAAGGTCTCAGCTGGGTTGCCAGACCTGTCACCGGGCAGAGCGCTATTGGTCTTGTGTCTCGGCGTGGAAGCATGGTAAATCAGAGCATGCCTCTTATGGATCCTCTTGTTCCTCTGTTTGGTAGTGTCCATGAGAAGGTTCCCGATACTGGAAGCATGAGAAGCATGCTCTTTCCACACTTCGGTAGCATGTTCAGTGTTGGAGGCAATCAAGCTAGAAATGAAGAGTGGGATGAGGAAAGCCAAGCCAGAGAGGGTGAGGACTACCAATCTGATGGTGCTGGTGGTGACTCTGATGACAATTTGCAGAGTCCCCTTATTTCACGTCAGACAACAAGCATGGATAAGGACTTGGTCCCACCTGCCCATGGAACCATTGCTGGCCTGAGACATGGAAGTCTGATGCAAGGAAATGCTGATTCGGCCAGTAGCACAGGGATTGGTGGCGGTTGGCAGCTGGCTTGGAAATGGTCCGAGAAGGAAGGCCCAGATGGAAAGAAGGAAGGAGGCTTTAAAAGAGTTTATTTGCATCAAGAGGGTGCTCCAGGTTCTCGACGTGGATCTATGGCTTCTATGCACGCTGCTGATGCCCCTGCAGAGGGTGAGTTCATTCAGGCTGCTGCTTTGGTAAGTCAAGCAGCTCTTTATCCTAAGGACATAGATAAGGAGAATCCGGTTGGGCCTGCTATGGTTCATCCATCTGAAACCGCAGCTGAAGGACCAAGCTGGAAAGAACTCTTTGAACCGGGAGTCAAGCATGCCTTGATTGTTGGAGTTGGCATTCAGATACTTCAGCAGGTAATTAATTAAAATCGACTAAATTGCTTGGTTTTCTTCTCATAAAGTTTCAATGGTGGTATGTTCTCTGGCTTTCTTGTATTTTGAGTTATAATTTCTTGAATGCAACATACTAAACAAATCTCAAATGGTATCCTGTCCTGAAATGTGGTTTGTACTCTGAAATTTTCTAATTAGTAAACCCCCAACCTCACACACACACATACACTAGAGTAAGACCTTTTCAAGTTCTGGTAACGTTGATTCTGTTCTCCACAGTGTAGCATACTTCTTTTGATTCTTTTTTCATCTTTCGTGATTCTTGTCTCAGTGATCTCTATTCCTGTGCAGTTCTCTGGAATAAATGGGGTACTTTATTACACTCCTCAAATTCTTGAGCAAGCAGGTGTTGGAGTTCTTCTTTCAAACTTGGGAATTAGTTCTGCTTCTGCGTCTCTTCTTATTAGTGGTTTGACAACCTTATTGATGCTCCCTTGTATTGCTGTTGCGATGAGGCTGATGGATATCTCTGGAAGGAGGTATATCGAATTTTCATTTGCCTCAAAATTTCTTATTCAGCATATTAGTTAAAAGTTGAATTTGAGCAAAACCAGGATGCTGGTGGAAAAGTAGAATGTTTGCTCTTTTAAAGTTGCAGGCGAACATGGTTTGACTGCACAGAGTCATGTACAGAATAGTATCCACAGATAGGTGTTCTTTGTGAGATTCCTGATTATTTAGTTTTTTTTCCCTATCACATTTGCAGGAGTTTGCTGCTCAGCACCATCCCTGTCTTGATCATCACTCTAGTCGTCCTAGTCTTTGGAAGCTTAGTGAATCTTGGCAGTGTTGTGAATGCATCGATCTCAACCGTCAGCGTGGTTGTGTATTTCTGTTGCTTCGTCATGGGATTCGGGCCAATCCCTAATATTCTGTGCTCCGAGATCTTCCCTACCCGTGTTCGTGGGCTGTGCATTGCCATATGTGCCCTGACATTTTGGATTGGTGACATTATCGTCACCTATTCGCTGCCTTGGTTGCTGAACAATATTGGTCTTGCTGGTGTTTTTGGCTTCTACGCAGTTATGTGCGTGATATCATTTGTGTTTGTCTACTTGAGAGTTCCAGAAACCAAGGGCATGCCTCTGGAGGTCATTACTGAATTCTTTGCCGTCGGTGCAAAGCAAGCTTCAAATGCCAAAGACAACTGAGTTCAGTCACCCATACCATGGAAAAATTTTAAATTTTGACAGTTTGTTGTTATTTGCTGGGTTATAGTTGGGTTTGTTAGGGAATCTATAATTTTTTATTTTTTGTTTCTTTCTTGTGTAGAAAAGGATTCAAATTTTATGTTTACTTGGTTTGTTTTGATATTGTGTGACTTTCAAGTTTATCCCGAGCCCAAACATTCTGCATTTCAAGCCCATCTTCAGGTTTGGAGAGTGTTTCTTGGAAACTAGCAAGAAATCTGATGAGCCTTGCAGAGTAGAAACTAGAAAGGTCTTTTCTTCTTTTTTGGAGAAAAAGAAAGCTTTTTGAAAAAATCATTTGGAGAATGCAGCCAAATGAAAAATTATGAAAAATGGTGAAGTAATCATTGGCGATGTATGTGTCACGCTCGCGAGACGGGTCCAAGAATTGCGCGGGAGAATTCTTGAGAGGCCCGGGATAGCATGCGGAGTTCTCCAGAAGGATGCGGAATTCTCTAGATGGTGGTGGTGCACCCTAGGGAGTTCTAGAAAGTTCTAGAAGATGGTGGAATTTTCTAGAAGCTTGGGGAAGACTCTAGAGAATTCTAGAAGGGCATAGAAGGTCCTGGAAGTTCTGGAAGGGTCTAGAACTTCCTGGAACTTTGCGGAATATTATGGAAACTTGGGGAAGGTTCTAGAGTGTCTAGGGGAGTCCAAAACATTCTAGGACAAGTTGAGATAAGGATGGCTAGATATTTCAGGGGAAATATCTAGAAGGTGTAATGGTAGCCATTGGATCGTGGAACCTTCTAGAGGCGCGATCCAAGCCATCCATTGAGGAGGTGGATGGCCTATAAATAGGGGAAGGGTCCCCTCATTTAGAGTTAGGCAATGGAAGCCAAGCCAAAGGCGATGGGAGCCTAAGGCAAGGCGAGGAGATGGGAACTTTGGGTATTCAAGTGTAAAGAGCACGGGGCTCACACTTGTACAAACACTTTGGTATTAATATACACTTTGCTTTCCTCCAATACTTTTTCGAGTGTTCTCTTGCTAGCGTGGTAGCGGGGTTTAGGCTGACTTAGGCTTGAGATTGGGGTTCTTGCCTAAGTGCCGCACGGGCTATTGTTGGGGATTTCTAAGTCTCGTGACAATTGGTGGCGGAGTTTATATTCCAAAACTCCCGGCCCGTGACAGTATGCGTCTCACCATATACCTGCGGCGAACGCATCCATGAATATTATGAATGCCCAAAAAGGGGTACTAGGATGAGCATTTTTCTTCTTTCCTGGCAGTTGACGTATTTCTTCTTTTTTCCTTTTGATAATCTGCATTTTCGTGGATGATATGCCAAAAAGATTACAATCCTCGCCCAGGAGACTTAACACTAGACGGATATGAATCCATCCCCACACTAATCACAGGCCCTCCAAGGGATAGCTTTGCTATCTCATGCGAACTCTAGTACAGGATCTTGGAGTATACAAGCAAACAAACTCCACAAAAGACTCAGCTACGAGAGAGATCCTGGATAAGCATACCATGAGATGAGTAGTCTCAGATTGTTTGTGTCCGATCTTTCATTCTTTCTTTGGAAGTGTCTGATCAAGCTAGAGGCTCACCGTGCAGAAGATAATGCACTATGGTTTGTAATACTAAGTAAGTTGCAAGTCTAACGATTGTGAGCGAAAAATACACATACCGTGAGAATAGCATCAGCGGATCAAAAGGGAACCAATTAAAGTAAATTCTGATGTAAGAGAGTTAATCTCACGGTGGAGAGTGACTGCTTACTTGTGTTATAAGTTGTGCAAAGCATTTGGAATCCAACGATTTCAGCAAACAAAAAAACAAAGAGCATCAACTTTTTTCACTCTGATTCGCAGTAATCAATTACCCAAGTAAACCAGCCCAACAACATAACACAAACACAAGCAGCTAGTAGCCGAGGCTAGTGAGAGGCATCATCAGCTTTTTAACATATTCCAAAACCCAAAGGACCCATACAATACAAATACAATACACCCCCTATAAGAAGTTGTTCTTTTGTATGGTTGGTGCTTGTGTGATATGAATATGGTCTTATTTTTTGAACAAACAAGCAAACCATGGGGAATCCATATCATACCTAGAATCCAAAATCTAAAACAAGAACTAAGTTAAAGGAGTAGTCTTTAGGAAGGAACAGTGGTTACAAGCCTGGCACCCACTCTATCCAAGCTCTTCACCATCGCCACAGCCTTCAAATTCCCTTCCTTCTGGAAAGCCTCCACCATCCTCTTCCCGATCTCCACCCCTCTCCCTTCATCGTCGATCACCGCCACCGCCGTCGGCCCTGCCCCGCTTATCGTGCAACCAAATGCTCCGGCCTCCAAAGCGGCCTTCTTCACGGCTTCCATGCCCGGGATGAGAGGCGCCCTCTTTGGCTCCACAATCTTATCCGAGGAGAGGGCCTTCCCCAGGGCCGCCGCGTCCCCGTTCAGCACCGACGCCACCAGCGCCCCCGCCTGGCTGCAGTTCCACACGTGGTGGGGCATCCCGATCTCCGCCGGCAGCGCCGCCCTCATCTTCTTCGTGGGGGCCTCGAACTCCGGGCTCACCAGCACAAAGAAGAGCTCTTTCTCCCTGGGGAACTCCAGCCTCATCAGCTCCAGCGGGTCGTAGCTGCTGATCAGCACAAACCCGCCCATTATGGCCGGAGCTATGTTGTCCGCGTGGTACCCGGACACCTTAGCCTCCGATTCCAGCCCCGCCAGCACCAGCTCTTTCTGGGTGAGCTTCCTCCCGAAGATCTCGTTCACCGCCACGGCGGCTGCAGCAGCGCTGGCGGCGCTGGATCCGAGGCCGCTGCCCAGGGGCAGGCCTTTCTCCAGGTTTAGGGAGAGGCCCACGGAGCGAACCCCGAGCATCTTCATGGTGGCGATGGCGGCGATCCCGGCGCAGTTCCAGAGCGGGTCCGCGGAGAGCTTGGAGGAGGCTTCGGGGCCGGAGATTCCGGAAATGGAGATCTCGCCGGGGATGACGGAGGAGTCGACGGCGACGGAGACGAAGTCGCCGAGGCCGTCGACGGCGCAGCCTAGGAAATCGAATCCGGGGCCGAGGTTGGCGACGGTGGCGGGGGCGAAGGACCTGACGGAGGTGAAGACGGGTTCGGGCTCGGTGGTGGTGACGGTGGTGAGGGAGAAGTTGCAGCGGAGGTGGTTGGGGTTGGGGTGGTGGCGGGTGGTGGTGATGGATGGGAAAGGGGACAGGTTAATGGTTTTCACCGGAGATAAGAAGCAGATTGCCATTTCTTCTTCTTCTTCTTCTTCTTCTTCTTACGATGGTGATGAACTGGGAAAGAAAGAGTTTGCGAGAGAGAGAGAGAATCAAAACAGAAATTATATAGTAAAAAGGGAAGGGTTTTAGGTTTTCACAGTTTTTGTAACGTTTGTCTGTCTTTTGGGTTTTGGCTTGTTCTCTCTCCTCTCCTCGCTCGTTGTCTGCCTCAAGACCTCAATGAGAGAACGAAAACATAGAACTATACAAAAAGGTTGCCTGCCAACTGCCAAGTGCCAAGTGGACAGTGGCCCCCACAAGCCCAGAGTGGAGAGTTATTATATTACTACAAGTAAAAATTTGTGGACTAGTGAACAAGGTACACTCAAACTGACAATATGGTTTTGATCAAAGGACAGATTGAATCCATGATTCGACTTGCCTCTGCAAAATCATTCTACCTTTTTTTTTTAATGCTATAAAAATACATGAGGTACCGTATATCAGTTAAAAAAGAAAAAAAAAAAAACATCATCGTCTCTGCTAATATTCCCACAGCAATATGTGTTTCTATTGGCTTCTGAAGTGATGCCATTTATCTTTTAAGAACATGATGAAGAGTATGAGGATGGCCAATGCTATGGTGATGGCGGTTATGACAAAGGCACCGCCAAAATTTGTAACACTCAGAGCAGCGTGATCATTTTTTGGGCTATTATCTTCCGACATGATGTAACTCTCATCCCCCATAAACCATGTTTCTTCCATCATTTTCAGCGTCCGCTTTTCTCTCATGCTTTCAATTTCCCTTGATATGTCAGCTACCAAGGATGAACCTTTAGGAAAGACCTGAAATGGTTAGATAATTAATGAGAAACATTAATTGCTTCATTAGAGAGGATCATATATAATAACATCTTTCGGTTGGTTGGTTGGTTGTGATGAAGGGCGTGATCAACGTAAGAGTAATAATTGTACTTACAAAGCCAAAACCGTTCGTGTAAGGCATGGGATCAACCATGGAGAATTGATTTGGATATCTGGCCAGCAAGAGCTTGAGGTAAGGAATCTCTTCGGTAATAGCAGAAACGCCTCCTTTCTTACTTCCTTGTAATAAAGCTTGAGCAAATTCATGGGGTGATTGATATGGCTTCACTGTTGAATCACTAAAATTCATGTTGTTGATGATTAGAATAGAACCAGTTTGGAGTCCAATACTTTTGGGTCCCTTTGACAATGATTGGATCTGTTTCAATGTTAGCATCGAGGCCAAAGTTGCGGTGTAGCTTGATGTCAGTATGAGGACCACAAATACCCATACGATCACTATGAACTTTGACAAGTTGCTGGACAGTTTCTCCCCTGCAGTGCCAAATTATATATATACATACGCAAATGTTAATTAGTTACCAGGACTAGCAGCACAATTAAGTACATATCTAATCCAGGAAACCTAGCTATGTATATAGCTAGGTGTGAATATATAGTAGATGCACATTACCCAGGAAAGAATATGCTTTCTCGCACGCAGATGCTGGAAATCATGAGTATATAACTAGCTAGTGCAACCAAAAGTTGGAAGTACTTACTATGAGCATATACTAACGTGGAGAAGGCAAAAGACAAGGTGGTTCCAATTTGTTGAGACGCCGTGCCTCGGAATTGTTCGTTACGGGGATGTTCAATGAGCCAAACCACAAAGCCAATCAGAATAAAGAAACAACCACTGGTTGCCCATAGTTCGCTAGTAAGGGGATGCAAGAAGATCCACATATCATTGCTGTTGCTTTTCTTCATCACCGTTGCATACCCCATTTCGGTGAAGGGCATTGTGAAATCAACATACCGTGATCTGTTGGCGGTAATTGATATATCCCCCACAACCGCATCATACTTCTAATAGTCCGTCCATTGGCGATTAACATTTACCATATTTCAGAAAAAAGAAAAAAAAAATCAAAACATATAGTAAACGACTATACTTGCTTAATATATAGTAGATTGAGAATTGAAAAGATAATTGAGGATGTTAGACAAAGATTAAAATGCATACTAGCCAGTTATTGTTCATGCTTTAACGTACCTGGTAATATAGTTGATCAATGAGATCACTGTGAGATCCTGCACTTTGTCCTTTTTCATTTACAAATGGTATGAAATCATATTGCAAGTCATAATCTAGAGCTTTCACCGTAGCATTGAATACATCTATACAGAATCCGGTCACAATTGTTGCATTGGTATGAGGGTCACGAGCAATGTTCACCAGTTCAGTAAATAGTGCTAGTGGGACACCGATTTTCAGCCTTTTATTCATCACTTGCAGCAGCCGACGTTTTGAGAGGGCTGCAGATCCGCCAGGCCAAATAATGGTGCCAAGGTTACCAGGAGAAGGGGATGAATAATGCATTTTCTTTGATCCGTCCATTAATTCTTTTGTAATACCACTTGCTGGAGTCCAGAATCCAATTCTCCTATCTCCTCTGCCTACCACATTTACTATTTCGTATCCCTTCGAAACCAATTTCCTTCTGTCAAGTCTGATTTCACCACTCAAACCCTTGAATTTGACTTTCACTATCTCTTTCAGAATTAAGAGACCGCTTTGAGATGTTTGAATGGTGCCTATTTCCATCATGCTTAGTGTTCTAGACGTTCTTTGCACTTTCCTGATCACGGAAACCGGCAGGCTCCTCGCTCTTTCCGCTGCCATTGTTAGGGCCGATATTGCATCATATGACCATATACCATAAGCATTCAATTCTAACATTTCTTCAACATTGGGATTTTCCAATACAAATTTTCTCCTCCATCTTGAAGTGAAGTTCTTGAGCTTCTCAGATGGTGAAATGTAAGGCCTGAAACCCAATACTCCTTGCATCTCCTCCACTATAGATGAATCCATGGAGTGCAAAAGGTTCATTGTTTTATCAGTAACAATCCAAACATACCCTTCGCTCATCATTCCTAATTTCTTGACATTCAAGAAAAGAAGTGATGCTAGCGAAGGGGACAAATGCACAACAAAGACTCCTTCTTGTGAGGTGAAGGCTACATGGAGCTGCTTAGCAATTTGCTCATCAGTACTATCGGCTTTAATGGCAATCCTGCGAGCAATTCTAACGTCAATATCTTGGAAAGAGCCAATCATGGAAGGTATTAGTTCTTCGCCATGATCGGTGTCCTCGTAGACAAGGGTGACACTCCTCCAGCTAAATGCTTCAACCAGGGATGTGATAGCTTTCACTTGGGAAATCTCATCTCCAGTGAATTGCACAAAATGAGGATATCTTGCCAAAGACATTCCTTGACTGGTTGGCAAGAAAGAAATAGTAGGAATTTCAGCTCTTATCCCCAATTCAGCTAAGAATTTGGCTTCTGTTGGTGTTTCTGCACCCAATAGTATGGCTTGCACCTTGATGTTTTCCATGAGCTTGATGGCTGCACATTTGGATTCTAAAAGTGTGAAGTAATGTGGAAGATGTCCATTATAAACTTAGACAGACACATCATGTAAGAAGTTAGAAAAGACACATGACCTGGAGTGATATATCAATGTTAGAGAACTATTATTAAAGTGTGTGTTATTAGCATATTCTTAGTTATGATGTTATTAGTTGGCATATACACAGATGAGCATATACAATACAATAGTTTTTCCCAAAATTAAACTTGGAATCTTGAATTTTTCTCTTGGTTTCAGTGGACTTCCTATGGGTGACTGGTGAGCCACAAAAGCTGTTGATATTTTATTATATACTAACAACATTTTTGCACTCATTTTATTTTGTATAAAAGTGAATAAAGAACGGCCAATAGACTGGGAAATGGGAATAGAAACTGTAAATTAGGCAATTGTCACGCAAGTTCGGCCAGCAGTTACAGTCGTCTATTTCTATAATACCATATATATATATTAAGTTCTTGAAAATATACAATTAATGTTTTTTATTCATTGGGAGAGCTTGTCTTTGATAATCGAATAAGAAGGTAGCCTCCTGTTTTAAGTCAATTAATCTAACTTGGCTTATTTTAATTTTTTCAGTTTCTGTTGCTTTTCCATGATGTTTCGAACAAACGGAATACGTTAGGAAAGGGTGGACATTCAAGTTTTACCTTTTGCAATTATAATTAAGAGAAACAGAGAGGCTTCATTACTTTTCATCCCCTTGTATTTTCGGTCAAACTAGGATCACTCCCTGAAAAAAAAAAAACCGGAATTCGACCTCCTGAACTTTGCAATTCCGCATTTTACCCCCTCTCCGTTAGGATTGTAAAATTTGTGTTAGTTAACTTAACGGAATGCACGGATGATCGACACGTGGCAAGATCATTACCATCTGATTTTTTTCATTTTAATTTACCAAAAAATTATTAAAAAGGAAAAAAGAAAAAAGAAAAATAAAACAAATCATGTAATGATTATTACTTTCTCTTTAATAAAAAAATATATTCATATCATAGAAAAAAGAAAATAAAGAAGAAGAAGTCACAGATTTTTTTGTTTGAAAAAAATTATCTTCTATTATTTTATTTTCAAGAAAACTAAAAATATTATGAAAAATAAAAAAGAAAGAAATTTTCAATTTTAACGTCCAACCATAAATATAAAGTTACTTTTTGGTTTCTAATATTTCATAATTATTTTCTAATTAGAAAAAACAATCTTCTATCCAAATAAAAATTTTACTCAAAAAAGGAAAAAAAGAGAATTCTAACTAAAAAAATACAAAAAATGTAAAAAAAAATTACTCAACAAAAAATTATTTTTTGTTACAAAAAAGAAAGTAGAAAAATGTATTCTACTAAAAAAAATTATTTTTCTTTTACAAAAATGTAGAAAAAATTTATTCAATTTTTTAAAAAAAAGTTTAAAAGGAATTCTACTCAAAAAAAAAAATATTTTTCTTTTAAAAAAAAAGGTAAAAAATATTTACTCAATTTTTTTTAAAAAATGGAAAAATTTATTCTACTCAACAAATTTTTTTTTTTTTAAAAGGCAAAAGAGTATTCTACTCAACAAAAAATTATTTTTCTTTTACAAAAAAGCAAAAAAGAATTCTACTTACTAACAAAAGGTTTTTACAAAACAAAGCAAAAAAGAATTTTACTCAACCAAAAATTATTTGCCTTTTACAGAAAAAAGTAAAAAAAATTACTCAAAAATTCTTTATATAAAAAAGACAAAAAATAATTCTACTTAAAAAACACAGAAAAGGGCAAAACAATTTCTACTCAACCAAATTTTTTTATATAAAATGTAACAGCCCGGGTAAAATTTGGATTTTTACCGGGACTATAGAAATTGTTTTACCGTGATTTACTGTTGAATTAATCTTGGGTAATTAATTCAAGGTAAATCGGGAGTTATTTTCGAAACCGAGGGTTTTACCGCGCTCGTGATTTTTCCGTGGATTTTTCGGAACTAAGTTGGTATTTTTCGGGTTTCGGAATTTCTCGGAAAATCACACCGGAAAATAAATAAGGAGGTATCTGTTATTTTCTGGTCCGGACCAGACTCGCCCGTAATGCGGACGATTTATATTATTTGAGCCTCACATGTTAAATAGTAACAAAAAACCAGCTTAAAGCCGGTGAAGGAAGCTGGAGAGGAAGAAAGAAGAGAGAAAAAAAAAAGAGAGAAAAGAGGAGAGGGAAAAAAAAAGAGAGAAAAGAAAAAAAGGGAGAGAAGAGAAAAAAAAGAGAGGAGAAAAGAAAAAAAAGAGAGAAAAGAAAGAAAAAGAAAAAAAAAGAAAAAGGGAAAGAAAGAAGGCCGGCCACCGTCACCGTCACCCCCCTGCATCTCTTCTCTTTCTTCCCCTGCCACTCGCCACCACCCAGCCGCCTTCGTCTTCTTCCCGTGACGCCGCCCGATTCCTTTCCTTCCTCCTCTGCTGGAAACCGCCGCTGTCCATGGAACGACGACCCGACGAAGACGCCCGGACTCGTCCCTCCTCTGCCACGTCTTCTCCCTCACGCCTCCTTCTCCTGCCGTCAGCTCGTGCCGCCCTGCCGCCAGCTGCTCCCACGCCCGCACGCCGTCTCGTCGCACCGGCCGACACCGACGCGCCATCATTTGCAGGAACCCGTGAAGTACCGGGTTGTGGGTGAGTGATCCGGTTTCAAACGGGTCGGGCTGAGGGCTGAGACCGTGGGCTTGCTGGACCTGTCCTTGTGGCTTGGGCCTTGGTGCTTGGGCCGCGGCTGGACCTGCTGGGTTTTTGGATTCAGTTTGTGGGCTTGACTGTTCTGGGCTGGGCATGGGCTTACTGTTCATGGCCCAGTCCAGTTAAAAAAAAGAGAGAGAGAAATAATATATTTATATACGTATTTATTTATTAATCTGGTATATAATTTTGGAAAAAAATTATATATTTACTTTGAGAAAATTAGGGACAATTTAATTCTGGTATTTTGAGAAAAATATGAACATATTTACTTTGATAAATAATTAAGTTATGATTTGGGAAAAACTAATATTACTTGGAAAAAAATATATACCATGAATGAATTTCTGAGAATTTAATATATATATTATTTCGTCTGGAAAATTATGATGATTATTATTTTGGGAAGTATAATTAATTTATGAAAATATTTTGGAAAGAGTTTTAATTAAAGTATGGTACCGAAATTATATTCGGATATACGTATGGTTAATTATTTTCGATAAATGATAATAATAAAAGATGAGTAACCGGGATGTGTATATTTCGTAAAATTAGCATCATGACATACTCTTATGTGCATTTATGTGTATGTATTGTTTTGTTGTATAGGTTTTGATGTCGGGCAGTTTCCCGAGGAGCCGGCGTCGTACCGGACATTGTTTTCCGGAGTTGAGTAATCGGCCAAGGTGAGGATGGATAAACCCTGATATGTGCCCGTAATGCTGTGTGTGTAGTTTTGTGGTTTGTGTATTTTTATTGTTTGTTTGATCTGCTGGAATGATTGTTGACTGTTACATGATTGCTATGGAATTATTGATGCTGTTGTAGAAACGTGTTAGTCCTGTATTGTTGTGTTGGAAATATTGTTGAACTGTTTGATGTGAAAGATTGGTGATATGAGATTGTTGATTGAGTGAGATTTGGATTAATCTGAGGAAATTGGAAATTGGATAACTGATGAAAGAGTAATGGAATTGGATTGTATTTGAGATGATATATTTGTCATTTGGAAAGTAGTGGTACGACTAGATGGTTAGAGACTAGTTCTGTGGTGTCATGGCCAGTGGGTTAGTTGGTTGGGGTGTTGACCCCGGATTTGTGATATTGGGATGTTGATCCCGGATTTGTGATATTGGGATGTTGATCCCGGATTTGAGATATTGGGATGTTGATCCCGGATTTGAGATATGAGGATGTTGATCCCGGATTGTGGTGGGGCCTGGCATCCAGAATTAGTTAATAACCAGGTACGACCCTAGCTTGTCCAGTGACGGGCCCGGAAGATAAAATTGGAAATAATAATAAATATTCTTTTGGTCTTGGCTCAGTGTTGTTTGAAATATGCTTTTGCTTATTGGGCTATGATGTGATATGTTCATTTGCATGATGTCTCATGATCATTCCTTTGGATGTTGTCAGACCTCAGCTTGGTCGGTTGACCGTGGTCGGCATAGGTTGCCGGTTTACGGGTGTTAATTATTGTCGTTGGTTGTGAGTAGTCCATTGTCGTGGGCATCGGTTGCCAGTTGTCCTTTATTTGTTGGCTTCTTTTGATAATTGTTGGATGAGTATCTCCTGTCGTTTTGATCGGATATTGAGTATTGTTGATGTTGTTTTTTTACAAGTTGTTGTGGTGACTGCTGTTGTCGTGTTGTGTTGTGATCCTACCCGGGGACCGGTTTGTGATGTTGATTAGGTATGGTCCGTGCTGGTTGCCGGCTACCCGGTGAGCGAGGCTCACGAGATGTTGAGATTGTTTTGGTACCGGGTTAGATGATCAGCAAGCATAGTAGCGGTAAGTCAACATACGATGAGGAACCTTAGTTGAGTATAGTCTGTCAGGACTAGAGTGTGTGTAGTATAGTCTGTTGAGATTGGGTCGGTTACCCAACATGTGGTAGAGTTGAAGTGTCCTGATCGGGCACTAGTGTACGGTACAGTCAGTATTAGATGGTCATGGCTTAGATATGATTTAGTGAGTTTCCTCTGATGTGTTGTTTGAGTTGGATTCCTCTGTCGTGTAGTATGTGTCAGTTGTTATGGTAGTATCCTTGTGATGTGATTGTTTGTGCTTATTGTTGTGATTGTTGAGTTTACTTCGAAAGTATTATGGTTGATTATATATCACTGTTTATCTTTCGTCGGTGAGCGCTTCGGACTCACCCCTCGCCTGCGGGGTTTCATCCCGTAGGATGAAATGTTTGTTGTACAGGCTTGGTGCATTCCAGACAGGCTGCGGCGTTATCCCTTGGACGGGCTTGGATCCATAGGTTGCATCTATTACGCATACAGTGTTAGTGAGTCTTTAAGTCTTCCGCTGTGCATGTCTTCACTATTGTTGGGCCATTGGGCCGGATATGTTATTTATGTTGTTTACTGTTTTGGGCCGTTGGGCCCGAGTTATTGTTGTTCTCACTGTATGCTTGGGTTTATTTGGTTGGGTTGTCACAATTCCGGCTCGTGTTTACTGTGTACGGTAAATACGGGTCGGGGCGTCTCATAAAATTATTTTCTTTTCTTTTTTTTTCTCTTTACTTCTTATTCACCCTACTTTTCTTTTATTTTTTTCCTTTCTTTTATTTTTTTTCTCTCCCTCTTTTCTTCTCCTTCACCCATCTTTTCTTTTATTTTTTTTTACTTGTCTTCCCTCCTCCTCCTCTTTTCTTCTCCAACCTCCATACTCTCTTCCCTCACCAAACACTCGTCGCCACCACTAATTGAAATCGCCGCCGCCGCCTTAACGCTGTTGCCTCTGGTAGTCACCGTCTGTCACATGGTCTATGGGGTGTCGATGAGGAGCTGGATGCGAGAAGACTGAGGGCCATCTCATCTCTCTGTGTGTCCCCATCTTCTTCTCCCTCACCCTCTTTTCGTCTCCTTTTCCTTATCGACCATCACCACCACCACGAATCAGCTCTGAATCCGCTCCGCCACCAACACCACCACCACCAATCAACACCGCTTCCTCATTGTACGTTGTGCCTGAGGCAAATCCGAGGGGAAAAAGCCCCACCTCAACATCGGCACAATCAGTTTTAGTTATCCCTTAATCAATCTAACAAAAAGCATAGATGGGGTTTTTTATGGCCATTACATGGGTTTGTTTGAAAGAAAAAAAAAGGATGGCTTGCTTCCTCCTCCAGCGCCTCGATGTGGGTTTTTGGATGATGGTTGGTGGATGCTGTTGGTGGTGATGGATGTGGTGTGGAGGTGGTGGTGGTGGTGTTTGCCTGGTTGGTGTTGGTCTTGTTCTTGTTGGTGGTGGTGGTGGTCGTCATCGTAGTGTTGCTTTTTTTTTTTGTTCTTTTTTTTTCTATGTTAAAATTCTCACTGTTTTAGAAAATAAAAATTATGCTTATTAGAAATTAAAGAAAAAGATATAAATAATTTTTGTTTTAATTTTTGCAGAAAAATAAAGGAAATATTGAATGAACCAGATATTGCCAAGTGTCCTTCATCCAGGACTTCCGTTAAATTCTGATAATGGAAACGGAATCGGGTCAACCAGAGGGGGTATACCGCAGAATTCAAAAGTTTAGGAGGTCAAATTTTTATTTTTTTTTTCAAGGGTGATCCTAGTTTGACCGAAAAAATAAAGGGGTAAAAAGAAATGAAGCCGAAACAGACATGAAAATTTAACCTTTCCGTAATTATTTATATTATACTGATTAACGATAATGTTGGCTTTCAGGGTGTTTCCCCAAACCTTCATTAAATGAAAGAGGACACATGCCTTTTCATAGTTTCATTATACTTTTGTTTGAATTGGAGCATGCATATATAGCACTGGCTATATATGATGCTGGTTATAATGCTTAAACAGAATATGCCAAATTTGTGTGGGTTCTGATGATTGTATCAGTATGATAATTAATTACCTTGACCAGGGTGTTTCTAATCTGTTCCTTTTGCATTTTGATATTTTATATGGTACATGTACTCGTGTAGCTTGTTGAAGAGACTTAAAGGTGAAAAGTAACTAATTAAAATATTGAATTAATGTATATTTTCGACAAATATAGAACTCACCCGATGATAAAGCACAGAATGGATCTCCTCTAGAATCCTTTGTATGGAGAACGAGTCTTGTTTTGTAGTGACTGTGCTTGGAGTAGAAATCAGAAACGGCCATGGAAATGCTTGTATGGCCAATCTTTCCCGCCCAAGAAGTCATATCAAGAATTACTCCAACATGAACCACATCCTCCTCCAATGCACCCAGACTGTTATTGTGGGTGATATTTTCATCAAATTCAGCACAACAACATGGACACCAGAGGATAATGAAGATCGCAAGTGAGAATAATAAGGCCTGGTTCTTTCTCTTAAGCTCCATATGATTTGGGGCATAAAAATGGATAATTTTTGTGAACTCTTCCTACTTTTGGTCCTTTGGTCATGGTCATTCGCTATGCCTTATCTGAAACCTAGCATCCATCCGTTATTACTTTCATCCGCATAAAGCATCTACTTGGCATCAGCAACTTTTCCTTTTTATTATGGGTTCCACGAATAATATTATAACATTGACATCCAACAGGGGAGCAGATGCAACTTTTCTTTCTTTGTTATGGGTTCCACAAATTTAAATAATATTGTAATGTTGCCATCCAACTGGAACAGATGCTAATTGCACCCCGGCTTTTGAAAATATAGCATCTAGATTTTTCGAATGCTATTCAATGCATCCAGATCTAGGCAAAATTTCATTTAACATACTTAAATTTTAGTAGAGTATCACTTTGGCCATCTAATAATTTGTTAGAACATTTAAATGATTTAACTTGTAATCGCATTGCATTTGACAAGTTAAATTGTTGAAATGTTCAAACAAATTATTAGATGACTAATTAATACTCCATCAAAGTTAGAGTGTGTTTACCACCGGGGGTGGTGGCCCAGTGGCAAGGCCTTCAACCTGCCATCTTTAAGACTCGGGTTCGAGTCCCGGCGCTTCCAGTCAAGCCCCATAGTGTGATGCGGCCGAATATGGCCTTCCACACGGTGGGGTGCTGGCCATTGAGCCCGGTGATTCCCGGTATTATGACGCGTAGCAGGTGAGGGTGTCCACTGGTGCCCCGGTTGGGCGGTCTCTCCTATGAGGAGTGTCTAATGCCAGGATGTAACCGGTATTGACCGGGGCCTGGACCGACGGGGCGATGATGACACCACTGATGCCTTTTTTTTTTCAAGCAAAAAAAAAAAGTTAGAGTGTGTTCAATGAAATTTTGCCTAATATGGCAATCTATTTTCAAGATTTTAAGATTTTATTTACATAGAATTACCATAATATCAAAGAACTCTTTTTCCTCTCTCGACTCTTCCTTTTCCTCTCAACCAAAAAGACCCTAGCCGTCTTGGTGTCTCCTTGGGGGGTTGCCTTCACGCAACCTCTCCATTTTCCTCTTTTCTTTTTATTATTTTAGCCCTTTTTTCTATTTTAGTCGGCTTAATAACTCTACCAATTCAGATATGGGTCTGAATTTGATTTTCTACCTCTTCATGAGGTCTTCCTCTCCATTGATGGCTTCTTATGTTAATGGAGTACTTGTTTTGGATGACTTTTGTATGGCTTTCTTCTCAAAGATCTGCACAAAAGGTTCTCCTGCTAACTTCTCTCCCAGATCCCGGCTATATTTGCAATATTTGTTCTCCAATTTTTGTAGATATGCTGGTGTTTCATGGAAGAGATATCTGGGAAATGGCTTCATTTAATCTCTTCTTCCTAGTTGTTCTCGTTTCTTCCACTATGCTTCAAAGTTCGATTGGTAAGAAATACCATGGTCATATCCTGGAGATTGTGGAGGATACCTTCCCTCTGTTGCAATTTTCTTTGAAAAATCAAATATTTCTGAATTTATGTTTGAAGCCATCCATGGGAAAGCACTTCAGGCTTGTGGAGCTACAATATGTTGTTATTTGAGAAGAGTGTGGTTATGGTGCTTTGTTCCGTTAATGGAAACGTATTTTGTTGTTGATAAAAAAAAAAAGAATTACCATAGCATCGACAACTTGTGCATTGGTCCCACATATGAGGTTATTTTTCGATAGCCCACAAAATAGTGGATTAAGTGTGGGCGTAGTATCTAGGTAGACACTGGACACTTGTTACAAAACACTTAGCTTTCTAACCTTTTCTTCTTGAATTACAATTTTTTTTGGGAGAGATAAATTTCATCATTTTTCTCAATTAGCATAAAAAAAACTTCATCATTTACAACTAAATTTGAGTGATAAAAGTGCGCTTACTTTATGAACACTGTAATTAATAAAGTTTGAAGTTTGACCAATATTTTTTTATTGTGTATTCAAACATATAAAAAATCTAACAATGCAATCTGAAGAGGTCGGATTAATTATAACTAAATCTGTGCTTAGATTGAGCATTTTGGGCCTCGATTCACCTGTTAGGATCCTCGTTGATCAGTATTTGGTTTTGGGTGAGACTTCATATCTCTTTGAATCGAGCCAAATCTTCTCAAATATGCTTCTAAATAGCTATATAAGGTCAAAACTCCTTGAGTTCAAGGTACAATACTCATTCACCCATTGAGCAACTTCTATCATAAACACATTATATCATACACTATGATGATTGAGACAACAAAATACCTCGGGATACAGATACACAGGATCTCCCAAGCCCATGTTTATTTATTATGCAGGTGACACGTGGATCCAATGAATCTACATATCATCATATATAAATATAGCTATCCATCTTGAAGACAAACTTCCTACTTTTTGTGCATTATTGTAACGTTCCGGCTTGATGACTTTCACCACATTTTTGTGAAAAACTTCCTAGGAGATCACCCATTCCAGAATTGCTCCAACTCAAGCACGTTTAACTTTGGAGTTTTTATGGAATGAGCACCGAAAAGGTAAGTGCACCTTGTTGATATAGTTAGTACCCATCAAGCCATTTAAGCTATCTTTAATTATACAGTCCCACACCCATACAACCTCGAAATCACTTTATTTGAGGTATTCTTAATTATACAGTCTCATACCCATATAATTACGAGATCACCCAACTTAATCCAAAATAACGACAATCTAAGAGGTACTTAATTCAGGGATAGTTGGGGAAGCCATCTCTGAAAATTAGTGTAGGCATTGGCCATAAGCCATGGCGTACCTCTTAGAACTTTGTCGTAATCTTCCTCAAACTCGAAGCCAACAAGGAAGAGTATTATCTCTATCGATGACTTTGAAATCCCCTTAGATGCTCCACACTTTAGTCAAATTGTATTTGAAGGTTCCGGCCGAGAACATCCTCTATGAATACACCTTTCCAACCAGACACGTGCGATTGATCATGTCGCCCATGGTCTCCTCAAGGACTTCCTCTTCATTGGCGACAGGATCTGCACCGAATCGCACTACAAAGTCTTCCTTTGTTAGATTGAACTCTAGTAACCTGGAATTCATTGCACTTATATAATCTACTTTGCACTACAAGCACTTTACTCAACTCTTACTCTCTACAACAGCCGCCACAAGGAGGAACTAAGCCCCTTAACTGGCTATTCTATCACAAATTCAGTAGTTTCAATAACAAACATAAGTCACTCTAATGTTTTGGTGGGTTTATTATGGTGAAAATGGAAAGATACACATATAGATCTAAGATTTTTCTATTGAAAATTAGGGTTTCACTGCTCATTAGAGAGAACTCAAAGGAAGACACTAGAGGGTACTAGGTTATGAATTACCCTATTGCCAGTTATTCTTGTTTATGATTGAGAGGATGTATGATAGATATTATTTCTTTTAATCACAGCCATAAGTGTAGAATCAAGTCAAATAAAGAATAAAAAGAACTATATGGCAATTTCTTTGCGCAACGTTTGCACATTAACATGTAAAAGATTAAATAGATTTTTTTTTGACGAAAAGAAGATTAAATAGATTATGCATTGTAGTAAATTTCTTGGATATCTTGCAAAACTATTTGATTATATATTATATAAACCTATTTGGTGCATAGATTGGTTAAAAGAAAATATCTGTTGGTACTTATCTAACATATATATCAAAAGTCTCAATGTTCTTATCCTTTTATGGGGAGCTTTTCCTCAACCGAAACTTTCTAATATAAAAAAAAACAGTCTCAATGTTTCTAAGCTAGTAAGTTTAAGATATTTTCGTAAACATTAGCTTGCAATTGAGCAAAAAGGGAAAAAAAAACTCGTGTTGCATTAATAAGGAGAATTCAATAATTCCTTCTAGAAAAGAAAAGATAATTTCCAATTTTTGATATACCAAAAAAAAAATAGAAAGGATAAATATAAGGACTGAAGAGTACGAAAATAAAGCTTGAGGTGGACTAAAACGAAACATAAAGAATTGTCGTTTCAGGGAGTAGGGACAGCTGGGCTGATTGGATGCGTTAGTGTAGAAAAGCAAGGCGAAAAGTAGAGCCCCCCCAAAAAAAAAGCCTGCCTACCCGAGCGAAGGATTGGCAAAAGGCGCGTGGCGGACAAACCCGCAAACCCCTTGATCTACCCCAGGTGCGGCGGCAGCAGCAGCAGCTAAAGCTTCCTCGTCTTTTGCCGGCGAATCAGAAGAAAGAGATGTTGAACTATGCGCAGCACTAAGCACTAACCTTCCACACTACCAACCTCGTTACACAGGCAGACTGTGCTGTGACTAAGCAAGATTAACTCGCACAGGCAGATTGCGCAGAACCCGAGTTGAGAAAGATAGAAAACTCACAAAGACTAACAAGACAACAAACTAGAATAGAGAGAATACACTCTTAGAATACTCAGAGAGAAATTCTAGAAAGCTCTAATGCTTGGGATGCTTTTTCCATTAGAAAGTAGGGCCTTTATATAGGCTACAAAATTAATAACTAACCTAGAAATTAGGAAACTAACAATCTCCTTCAAACTTTGAAAAATAAATAAAGCTAACTAATATCTAATCTAGATATTTTAAATAATAACAACCTAAGACCAAATCTAGATAATAACAACCTAGATTTAATTTAGTGGTGTTGATCTTTAACACTCCCCCTCAACACCAACTCCCGCTCTTTCTACCATACCGAGCTGATACAAAAGCGTTCAAACTTGTTTCCACTCAAGCCTTTTGTGAACACATCTGCGACTTGATCTTTAGTCTTCACCTGCCTCAGCTCCACTTCTTCTTCAAGAACTTTTTCCCTGATAAAGTGATAATGAACCTCCACGTGTTTAGTCCTCGCATGAAACACGGGATTCTCAACCAAATGTATTGCTGATTGATTATCACAATACAAAGGAATTGCATAATCAGCTGACTGATGTAAACCCTTCAACAGCTGCACAAGCCAAGTGCTCTCTTGAGCTGCCACTGCTGCAGCTCGATACTCTGCTTCTGTTGTGGACAAAGACACCGTTGGTTGCCTTTTACTGCACCAGGAAACTGCTCCAGATCCGAGTTTAAAAACATACCCAGTAGTTGAACGTCGGGTATCATGATCACCTGCATAGTCAGCATCACAGTAGCCAACTAATCTGCAGTCTTCACCTCTCTTGTACAGAATTCCGTTGTCAAGTGTACCCTTGACATATCTCAAGATTCTTCTAACTGCTTCCAAATGAGGCTTCTTTGGGTTTCGCATATACCGACTCATCACACCGACCGCATAGGAGATGTCTGGTATTGTTTGAGCCAGATATATCAAACTACCCACTAATTGACGATACATCGTTGCATCTTTCAATTCTTTTCCATCATTTGCACATAACTTGGCGTTTGACTCCATAGGTGTCGATATTGGCTTGCAATCGTGCATTCCAAATTTCTTCAGTAAATCTTTGCAATATTTCTGCTGATGAAGAAAGATACTTTCTTGTGTACGGTCAATTTCAAGACCAAGAAAGTGCTTAAGCTGTCCAAGCTCTTTCATCTGGAAGCGAACTGATAAATTCTGCTTTGTCTGGAGAATTTCCTCTTCACTATCTCCTGTGAGGATTAAGTCATCCACATAGACCAACACTATAGCTAACTTCCCTCCACTAGCTTTAACAAACAAGCTAGAGTCTGCAGTTGTCACAACATAACCACCCTGGACTAAAAACTCAGCAATTTTGCCATACCAGGCCCTTGGTGCTTGTTTTAGTCCATAGAGGGCCTTCCGGAGTTTACATACATACTCGGGATGATCTTGACTCTCGAAACCCTTTGGTTGATCCATGTAGATCTCTCGATCTAGCTCCCCATGCAAAAATGCATTCTTCACGTCCATCTACCACAGGTTCCAGTTCTTACTAGCTGCAAGTGCTAGTAGAACTCGCACAGTTGTATTCTTTGCGACTGGACTGAACGTTTCATCATAGTCTAGTCCATACTGTTGAGAGAATCCTCGAGCTACCAAACGAGCCTTGTACCTCTCAATCGATCCATCTGTGCGATGCTTTATCTTGTAAACCCATTTGCAAGAAATAGGCTTTACTCCTCCTGGCAGTGGCACAAGCTCCCAAGTCTGGTTATGATCCAATGTTGCAAGCTCCTCTTTCATTGCTTTAATCCATCTTGAGCTCAAAGATGCTTCTTCAAAACTCTCAGGTTCTTTCACATCTTCTACAACAGCAGCATTGGCATACTTGGGATTTGGCTTCTTAGGTCTTACTGATCTTCTCGACTGAGCTGGCAGTTCAGCTGCAACCAACTCGCCTTCTTCACTTGACTCACTATCTCCACTTGGCTCACCTTCTCCATGCTCTACTGTACTCAGCTCGCCTCCTCCACTCGGCTCGCTATCTTCACTTGGCTCACCTTCTTCACTCGACCTAACTTCTTCATTTGGCCTTTGGTGCACACCTGTTCGCCAAGGACTTTGAGCTACTGCTACACCATGTCCACCATCTTCTAAAACTTCAGCTTCTCCTAAACTTAGCTGAACTTGAGAAGACTCCACTGTTTCTTTCAGATTATCTGAATCTGACAGTGCTTGCTTATCTGAGGACCACCATGTAGACGCTTCATCAAACACTACATTTCGGGATGTATAGCATTTCCCAGTAGTTGGATCACAGCATCGCCATCCTTTTCTCTGACTGTCGTATCCTACAAAGATACAACGCACCGCCTTCTTGTCCATCTTTCTACGTAGATGGTTAGGTACATATACGTAGCACACACAACCAAACACTCAAAAGTAGCTAACGATAGGCTTCTTCTTCCACAGTATCTCAAAAGGTGAGAGAAAATCCAACCTCTGTTGAGGAAGCCTATTGATCACAAAGGTTGCAGTCTTCATTGCTTCTGCCCAAAAATGTCCAGGAACATTTTTAGCGTGAAGCATACTTCGACAGGCTTCAGCCAAATGTCTGTTCTTCCTCTCTACAACACCATTCTGCTGTGGAGTGTTTGCATATGTGAATTGATGGCGTACTCGGCACCCTTGAAGAAAGTTTAAAAACTCCTCTGAGGTATACTCTCCTCCATTGTCAGTACGAAGACAACGGATCTTGCTGCTCAACTCTGCTTCAACCATCTTCTTGAACTCTTTAAACTTTGAAAGAGTTTCAGACTTCTTCTTCATAAAATGAACCCAAACATGTCTTGAGTAGTCATCAATGAAGGTCACCATGTACCTTATCCCACTGATTGAGGATTGCTTCACAGGTCCAAATACATCAGAATGAACCAACTCTAATGGTTCCTTTGATTTGAACTTCGAATCTTCATATGGCAACTGGTGTGCCTTCCCGTATTGGCAGCCTGCGCACACAACATCCTTTCTGACTTCAAGCTATGGAAGCCCTTTCAGCATCGACTTCTGCATCATCACGTCTAGCTTGGAATAGCTAACGTGACTCAACCGCATATGCCACAACTCTGCTGTTTCGCTCCTCCTTGTCTTATCTACATATGCCGTTTCTGCGGACATCACGTAGATTGACTCCAATCTTCGTCCTTTCATCACTGGATCTTTCGTCACCTCCAGACCTCGATATACTTTAACATCTTGTGGGCCAAACAGGACAAAGTGACCTGAAGATGTTAATTGTGATACTGATAGGAGATTCTTCTTCATACCTGGAACGTGATAAACATTTTGGAGTGGCACTTGAACATCACCATACTGAGGAGAAACAGTCGTGTTACCAACATGGGCTATTGGTAACTTGGAGTTGTTTGCTATCACCACCACACGACTACCTGTGTATTCTGACAAATCCTGCAGCTTGGCTTTGTCACCTGTCATATGATTTGAACAACCTGAATCAACAATCCAGTCATTCGCATAATCGATTTGATTATGTGTTGTTGCTGTAAATGCAAAATCTTCGTTTTCTGCAGCAAACAATGCTTCAGCATCCCATTCTTCTTCATCTTTGAATGTGGCAGCATTGCTCTCCATGGCTTTCTTCTTAGACCAACAGTCTTTCGCCATGTGTCCCTTCTTGTTACAGTTGTAACACTTTCCTTCGAACCTCCTTCCATTGGAATAGTTCTTCGAGCCTCCTTCACGAGTGCTCGTCTCACCATGATGACTTTTAAACTTGTCATCATTCTTCTTAGATCCACCACCTTCATGCTGCTTGGAATTCCACTTGTTCTTCTTTGCATAGAGTGCCTCTTCTTCATTCTTCAACGAGACTCCTCCTATTTGCTTAGCTAAGTCTTCTTGACCGGCTAGCAAATTCTCAAACTCCTCAAGTGATGGCTGTTTTGGCCAACCTTGTACAGCAGCAATAAAGCTTCTAAATTCTGGCCTTAAACCATGGATAAGAATTCTCTTCATACTGGAATCGCCGATAGACGCTTCTGGATCCAACTCCGAAATCTCACGGCACAAGAACTTCACTTTGTGAAAGTATTGTGCTATTGTCATGTTGCCTTGTGTCACCGACAACAACTCGTTCTCTAAAAGTTGAAGCTTCGTATCATTCTTTTTAGAGAATCGAGTGACAAGTGTATCCCAAGCTTCTTTCGGAGTTTCAGCTTTCTGTATGCATTGCAGCATTTCCTTTCCTACTGTTTTCTTCAAAGCGAACATTGCCTTGCCCACTTTAATCTTCCACTTCCGCAACTCTCCGTTTGCATCTGCAGGTTGTGCTACCTCGGTACCATTGACCACTTCCCACAGATCTTGTCCTTGCAAGTAGGACATCATGCAGATTGACCACGTACTATAGTTGTTGTTGTTGAGCTTCTCCATTGCGCCGATAACTTGTAGATCGGTCATTGTATCGACAAAAGATTCTCACAAAACACCACTACGTGACTTCCCGAAGAAGGACCTGCTCCGCTACCAGATTGTTGAACTATGTGCAGCACTAAGCACTAACCTTCCACACTACAAACCTCGTTACACAGGCAGACTGTGCTGAGACTAAGCAAGATTAACTCGCACAGGCAGATTGCGCAGAACCCGAGTTGAGAAAGATAGAAAACTCACAAAGACTAACAAGACAACAAACTAGAATAGAAAGAATACACTCTTAGAATACTCAGAGAGAAATGCTAGAAAGCTCTAATGCTTGGGATGCTTTTTCCATTAGAAAGTAGGGCCTTTATATAGGCTACAAAATTAACAACTAACCTAGAAATTAGGAAACTAATAATCTCCTTCAAACTTTGAAAAATAGATAAAGCTAACTAATATCTAATCTAGATATTTTAAATAATAACAACCTAAGACTAAATCTAGATAATAACAACCTAGATTTAATTTAGTGGTGTTGATCTTTAACAAGAGAGAGATGCTGGAAAACCCTACTCCTGCGGCTGCTGCTGCTGCTACATCTGAGTCCGCCACCGCGGCGACCACCGTAAAGCGCTATGCTCCTCCCAACCAAAGGCACCTACTTCTGCTTTTCTCTCTCTTAGTTTCATTTCTAAATATAGTTCAGATTAGGTGTTGGTTTGGTAAAGTTTAACAATTTTGGAACTCTTTTGCAGGAACCGTTCACTCAATAGGCGTAAATCGGGAGGTACGCCTATTTTTCTAAAAGAAAAACCAATTTGTCAGTAGTTATTGCCATTAGGGTATGTGGTCTTCTTTTGCTTGGGAGATTGCTGCTTGTTAGCTGTTGCTAGTCTTGGGGCTTGGATTGGCTACCTTTCTTAGCTTATAGAACTTAGAAAGCTCTAATCTTTATTGATTTTTAGTGTCCGTGGAGTCGTATGGAGGTAAATATTAGCTGAACCTGGCCAGTATTAAAGTATAGATATCTCCTTTTGGAGGTTTGTTCCGTGTACTTATTGTTCAGTATACTCAGAACATGCTACAACTTATTGTTTCCTGTATAGTAGAGCTTTAGTATCAGTTTCCTTGATGAGGTAGTTCTAATCTTGGTTTTGCAGATCGAATTGATCGAAGTAGCCACCTTTATGCACATGATGGAGAGAAAAATCAACCAGTTGCAACTTCGCGAAATGTTCATGTTATAGATCATGGTGATTTGGGGAGCTACAATTTCATGAATGAGAACTCTCGTCCTGGTTTAATAGCTCTGGAGGGATGTTGTCGCAGTGAGGCTTCTCAGCTTTTGAATGATCGTACGTACATCTTGTAGTTGCTTTTTTTTTTTTATATAAATAATATTTGTGTTGCTTTTTAGTTAAAATGTCTGGAATAGTGAGCAAGATACACTCAAACTAACATGGTTGATCTAAAGACGGATTGAAATCATGATTCGACTTGCCTCTGCAAAATTATTCTACCTTGCATGTCTATTTAGTAATTTTGAACATGTTTTCATGGGTTTAGATGTATTGTATCTCCCGTGAAAGTGTATGCTTGGAGGTCCAGAGGCTTACAACTGTGATCATTTTGATAACCTCAAAAACTGTTGTTTTAATTTCTATAGGAGTTTCATTCTGAATGTCATTGCTCTCCCTGTCATCTCATTTTCCAATGCAAGCCAATTTCTTCAATGATGAAAGTACGTAGTTCTTGTTGACAGATGCTGAAAATTTTGTTGTATGTACATGATCAACTAAACTGGTTTTGTCATATAACATGCCAAAGTCGTCAATTATGACATTTTTGCACAAAACATCTGTGGCTGCTAATATCATGGTGATAAGCAATGAGGCCAATGAACTTGACACCTAACCTCTAGGACAAGATTGTGGCTTTAACAAAGTCTATTTATAGGAATTATCTTTGGTTTTTCTAAATTAATCAGAAATGCAAATGAATTTTGTGCATAAGTAATATCTAAAGCAACAGAAAAGCACGGAATAGCTTATTCTTTACAGTTTCGCGTACAGGGACTATTAGATCCTTCTATTTTCTATTATCTCATGTGTTAATTCTTTGTTTTATTTATTATCAAGTGCAGGTTGGGCAACAGCTATGCATAACCACAATGACCCGTCATTAGATTCATCTGGTACGTTGCATTATTTTAAAGTTCTTCTGGCTAGTAGGTATTTTTTTCCATATGGCGCTCAATTCGCATGTATAAAAGACTCAAGTCCCTTTGTTGCTTTAAGTAATTTGGGCTATTGCAAATACAGAATAGGTCTAAAGGTCGTTAGTTTTAGGCTGTTTAGTAGCGAGCTATACTAGGGGATGCTGCTTTAAAGTTCATAATTTTTTCATTCTGATTATTTAGTATAGTTGCACCATTAGATACTAACAGCTTCCTCTAGGCATTCTACAATTTAGCAAACTTGATACTCAGAATCATTCCTATGAAGTCTGTCCATTTTTGGTTCCTATTGTTATTAATTCTTTCAACTGTTCGCGTAAATTGGTTTTTACCTTTGAAAAAGAGAGTCAAGAATACGGGAATTGGTTTTCTTTCCTGTTTCAATCTGTCTTAGCAAAGATAAAGTCAAGAATAAAAAATTGAAGGTGAAGAGGGAAGTTGTTCCTGGGGTGTCTAGTTGAAAACTTTATCTTCCCTGTATACATATTTAGTTGCAAGAGATGTGGAATTTCATATAAGCTGCTTGTCTTGTGCATTAATTCATTTTTATTTCTTATTTCAGAGAGACCAGATATGTATTCAGGAAGTAGTGCATCAGCTTGGGGAAACTTTAGACTTCCTCATCAGGTAAATTCCTCTTTCCTGGTTACATCCCTCCAAAACTCTCAGCCACCCTTCTCGTTATTTCTATCTATCTCTCTTATTACTTTGGATTGCTTTTCAGATGATGTCTGCTGCGAACACTGTTGGACCTTCTGGCTCACAGATCGACTTTGTAAAGTGAACTTCGCCGTGCAATTCACAATGCCGGTGCTAGTTATGAATGACTTGGCTCCCTCATCAGTAAAAGATATTGTGTCTACTTCTGGAGTAATGGTGCCTTCTGTGTCATGGAAACCTGTAATATGTTAATTATTCAGAGAAGATGTGAGTTATTTAACGACGTGGTCTATGTAGACTTGTGCCTGTACCTTACCAACTCAAATATTCTACTTATTACCCCCTTTTATCTTCTATTAAAGGGTCCTGCATGTTTTTGGTGAGTATGCTGCAGTGTTAGTTTTTCCAATCTATTCTATTTTGGGCGAGCCAAATGACAGAGAACTGTGGACGATATACTTTGAAGAGAAAAGTACTGGCACTGGCAACATTAAGATTATCACGGATGATAAATTTTGGAGAAAAGATTTGCTGGCAGGGTTAGGTTTTCTTCATTCGCTCATATTCAGATTACTTGTATTGCTGCTGCTTGATAAAATTTGTGGGAAGGGTTACTTTTCGTCCCTTCATTTTCTAGTTCTTACATTTTCTATTCTTAGTTGAAGAGTTACTCCCATTTTCACTGAAACTACCCCAATGGAATCTAATGAAACATGAATTATCGTTCTGTTGCAATCTATACATTTGGTGTCTCTACATCAGCAATAAACACTAGATCATATCTTTCCAATGATTTAACAAACATGAGTCGATATTAACGATTACCATACATCATATTAAATGAATTGCAAAACTTTACACTTGTAGATTAGTCATCTTTCCACACAGGAATGATTCCCTGAGCTGCCAGACGCTTCTCTACCCAAAAGACCACATGTTTTGCCGTAATCTTCTCTCATCAATAAGAAATGGCTCGACAGTGCTCACTCCTGAGCCATAAGAGGATAAAGAGAACCCCTTTGGACCTGCTAGCCAATAAAAAGTGATGCAACTTACTTCATATATGCTCCCTAAGCTGTGGAAATAACAATAAGCTTCAAGGGGTCAGATGGAAATACGTGCCTGTGAGGACTCCATCAGGAAAGAAGGCCCAAAATGAGTAAGGAATGCCCTTCTTCAAGAATGAACCTTCCAACTGTTGTTTTTCCATACAAACAGGGAAGAAATGAATTATTAGAAGTAACTCCGCGGTAACCTGAAATGTCCATCAATGTCAAAGTTGGAGACTAACTCTATTGTCTTGGAAAGATAGCTCAAGTTCAGTGATATCTTCTTGTGCTTCAAGAGTTGCTTTCAATGAAGGGATCACTTCCTCCTCCATCATCTCAGGCAGTGGCTTGGCAGGAGCTTTTGCTGGTTTGGGTTTTGCTGGTGCCTTTTTCTCCACCGGCTTGGCCTCCTTTGTTTCTGCGGCAACTAATAGCACCCAAAAAAAAAAAATAATTGTGACAATACCCTCAGTTTCTGGATAGAACACAGCAAATTTTATAAGTGGACTGCTGCTAGGCATCAAAATCACATGCCAAGTATGTCAAAACTTGCCTGCGGAAGTTGATGATTCTTGGACAGCAGAGCAGCAGGTAATTCTTATTCGTGGTGTTACTGATTTGTTACCCTTCTGCTGCAGGCATTTGCAGAACAGGATTTATTTTCGCCAGTGAATTTATAGCATCTATCATGAAATGCATATTGCCTTCAACTTAAATAGCTTCTTTTCTCTTCTCTTAACTTTAAATTTCAGTAGTTAGCCTCATGAGCCTTCTTTTCTTTTCTTCTCTTGTGTTTTCGAGCAGCCAAGCCAACTATTAATTCTATACAAGTAGCCATTAAAACAGACATATACAAAAGACTTCATCAAGTTTAGCTCTTTGTCTGTTAGCTTAAGAAACTTTGTCAATCTGTTTGGTACTAATAAATGATGCTACGACTTGTGGTAACTGGATTCTTTAACTGATCTTCTTACAACTTGATTGCCTTCCACACTAACAGTTAAAGTTTCAATATATTTTGGAGAAGAAAGAAACAATATTTTCAGTGAAGAACATGCACGAAGATCTAAAAACTTGTAAAGAAATGGAATAGTTATGTACATACCGAAGGTGATACTATGGAGGAAATGACTCTGGCATTTCCACTCAGATATGAAGGTGATGATGAGGTGCTGGAAACTCCCATTGCTCCAGTTCTTGTTGCCATACTATAATTAAACATCAAATGCATTAAACAAGATTGATGACAGCTCTAAATTTGTATTATCTTTTCCTTTCTTCAAGCACCATTCATTTTCCTGTTTTTCTTATTCTTTGGTCTCGATAATTAAACTTGTGAGAGGACAAGTAGTAGCCAGAAGGAGAGTCGAACAGGAGCTGGAGGAGAAATAAACGGAAGAAGTGAAAGCCTTCTAATCCACACAATGTTCTGGTAGAATATATGCCACTGGTTTTCTTTTATTTTCTTTCCCTCGCTTTGGACGTACATGAATTCAGAATTCCAATTTTCCCACAGTTAAATCAAATCAAATGTGTAAATTTTTGGTGGTCCACCAACTGCTACTAGTCAGTGTCTATCAACATGCTTCATGGGGGGCATGTCTATCGCCTAATGTTTACTTCTAGTTCTAAATCTATTTGAATTCCTATGACATAAAATATTTTGGTGCCTGTTTATGAGAAGTTCAATTTTTTCGTCCATAGGCAAAAGATGCTCATATTTCCTGGATTCATTGGTAAAAACATTGGGGCCTCTGTTACCGTAATTAGGACTATATCAATGTGGGCCGATCAACGAGGTAAGCGACTTAATTCTGGTCAAGCGAGATTTAGGATTAGAGTCTTTGTGTATGCAGAAAATTCCCATTGGAAAACTCACCCACCATAACCAGGTGTGTGTGACCCGGTTCCAATCTGGACTAATCAGGACAAAGCTCCACATACTGGACGGAAAACAAAAAAAAAAACGTAATTCGGATCGTGGATTCAGCATGAGGTAAAATTAAGAACAAGGGGGTGAAAAAATTAGAGACAAAAGCTTAGATTTGACCATTTCTAATTCAAACGCAAAGGAATATCAACGCCCTTTTATGAGCACCAATTTTCAAGCCAAAATACAATATAGGGATAAATTCTTACTTTAAGCCAGCACGTATACTGCAAGTGCTGATACACATAAATTAAGGCTTCCTCGCATTGATAGGTTAAATTTGAGAAGTTCATCCTGTCCATCAGAGAATCTATTACAACCTAACATCATCCCCTTGCTTTTTTATACAAAGCCAAAAGAAAGTATCTAGCCTTAAGAGGTATCACATTTTAATGCCATTGCATTTCTAACATACATGCAATGCTCCACGTATGCTAGTTTGTCAATATACAAAAGGAATGATATCCTGATATTGCCTGATTGGCTCTGCAACTTTCAAGGCCAACAAAATTAGACTATGTGCATGCATGGATAAAGTCTGCAAACCTTTGGCTAACGTACTACAATGGTGAAGCATCTTCATCAATTCACAATAGAAGATCTAGTTGAAGAGGATCTTTGTCTCTTCCACTTCAATTGTTTTCTTGGGGATCCAGTGGACATCCCATTCTGCTTAAAATTTTGAACCATAGTATAAACCTGCATCATGAACACTAAAATCTAAATAAACTCTACAGCCTTTTAACACTAAGGTCTTAGCAAAGACAATTAAAATACAAGAAACAAGCTAGTGTTAGTTTTGTAGTGTTCTCAAGAATAAACCTCTGCACTTGTGATGCTGTTTATGCAGTTGATTCATTTAGCGTTTGAAACTAACAGTTTTTGATAATATGAGTATCCCAGCTCGACAAGCCAGACTAATCTCATCCGTGGCCCGACACCCAATCTCGCTTCCCGGGCATTTAGCCTAAGACCACGAGCGGGGTCCAACATGGTTAACCACTCCCAACAGGAGCATTTTCCATACCTCAACGTTTCTCCGAATGTTTGAAACTAACATTCCATTGTAATAGGACGCAGATGAATCATAAATGTAAAACAATAAAGTTTAAATTCTGCGTTTGGCAAATAAGAACACAACTCATATGTGGTTTTTGCTATAAACCAGCAAACGCATAAACCTCTTGACATTTCAGTTTACTAGTCATCCATTCCAGGTACAACCATAGTGAAGCATAATAGCTAACTGAAGCATATCATAAATTTTTTAGACTGATAAAAATACAAATTACAATCCCTTAATTTAGCAAACAACGACAGCAGAAGGCACTTTTGCTTTCGCATCTAACAGCTAACTTGACTTTTTCAATGGAAAAGCCAATTTTATTTGCATTTCAGGATAATTTTCATTTCTGTTCTTAATAATCAGCTTTTATCATGTGGATCAAGGTAAGTACTACCGTGTTACCTTTCTTACTCCAGAAGTTAACCCCAAAGTTGAAAGGGCTTTGCTGTCAACGCATTTCCAGGGAATGGTTTCTTGCTCTAGCTTGCTAGAAAGCTCCCTTGCCACTCCTTCACATAAAATAGAAAGGAAATAAGGGAAACAGGAATGATGATATGAAATCTCGACACATGCTAATGTATACTTTCCAATCTCAAAAGACAAGTAAAAAAAAGGGAAAGAAACACAGTTTCCAGTGTGCTGGAGCAGAACTCAATATTTTAGGTAAGATGAGGAATATAGTTTTTGAAAATCCCATTGACAAAGTATATAAACTACTGCATCATGCAACATGATTCTGTCTATCATAAATACTGATCTTATCAGTAAGTCTAACCACTCATTGTGCAATAAGAACCAGAGCTATTCTATACTGACTTGATTATGCTTATGACACAAATGCTATACATTGACAAATGTTTGGAGCAAACAAAGAGGTGTGGCCTCCAACCTTTAAATACCAACAACTCCACATAAACCTTGAGACGGATGTGAGAGAAGATTGATATATTTACTCTACCCGCCGGTCCCATTACCGGGAGAGCCCGGGGCCGAAGACTGAGTCAAAGCCCAACGAGCCCAGGCCCGAAGACCGAGTCCGAGCCCATCAAGCCCAATTTGTCCAAGAAGCCCGTCTACAAGGCACCCGCTCTATAAATACCCCCTAAGGCCCGTTTTATGGGTACGAGGTAACCTAGATAGCTAGACTCGGGGTACTGTTCACGCCCCTCTTTTCTCTGTAATTCAACCAATCATTCAATGGAAATGCATACCCCCTATTTTCAGATTACATCAGTGGCGACTCCGCTGGGGACGACGATCGATTCACGGTTTAACACCGTTCAATCCGCCATCCGCTTTTAATCAAACAACAACAAACAAACAACCATGCTCATCGGAGCAGCAGCGGCAAAAACCGAGAAGAATAGGTTCGTGGCGATACAAAGCATGGCGATACAAAGCATACCCGTTCATCCACAAAATCAAACAACAATCCAAAGACGATCAGATTTATGCGCACAAACCACGGATCCAGGAAATCAAGCAACAAAACCAAGCCAAAATAAAACGGATCTTATAGATCCAAGCAGATCCACCAACGCGATGAAGGACAAAAAATAAAAAATGAATGAACAGAAATTACAGGTAGGCGGGGAGAGGAGAAGATCCGGGTCTGCCCGGATCCGGTTAGGTTCGAGATGGATCCATCCTGATCCGTGGAGGCCCTCAAGAGCTGCTCCCAAACGCGCCTCCGTTGGGGCCAACGCCGTCACCGCCATGCCTCACCGATGATAGGTGGAACAGAGGAAGGCTGGAAGAACCGAGAAGGACCCGCCCAGATCCGTCACGACCTGCAGGAGCGGCACCAAAACACACCATTGCCGGAGCTATGCCTATGCCCCGCTCTAGTGGGCTCTCACTAATCCATCTTTGTTGCCCCCAAACTTATTTGGGCTCTCTTATTCTTGCTTAATTAGCCCACGACGTCTGCTAAATTTGGATTAAGAAAAACTGATCATCATCATAAATTAAAAGTACAGTACAAAGGCCCAAGGGACTAATCTTGTTGGTCCCTGGAAGAAGAGGGCGCATCGTACCCAGGCAGGAATGGATACATATTAGTATTATGCACATCATCAACACAACAGAATCCTGGGCTGGATTGGTTTCGGGTGTAACTTAAGATGGCTTTGCTTGGTGCTGCACTTTTCCACTAATCCATCTCAATCAAAGCCTTTGTATATTGAGTGAGTGAGTGTGTTATCGGCAATGGTGTTTTGCGTTAATTCCCTGGAAAATGCAGCAAAAATTGGATTCCTTTGGGATCTCTTAATATTTTTTATATGGCGTGGTTGTGGTCAAAACCGTTGCACAAGTCATCCCCACGTTTTCTCTTGGATTTGGTCTTCCACACCTCAGCCTTTTCATCGGCAAAGGACAAGAATGTTTGGATTCGTCTGGAACGGGAGCTGCTGCCAGAGGCACTGCCAGCTTGGGCGGCGGCGCTGGAGACGCTAGAATCTTCGGGGAAGTATTTCTTGAACTGGTGCAACATCTTCCAGAAGTAGACCAAAAGTGCCACAAAACATGCTATCCCGCATATCAGGAAAAGCCCCCAGAAGCTTTGCAAATTCAGCTGCTCCGACCCTGATCCTGCTGTGTTCACCGTACTGCATACTTTCTTAGTCAGCCACCTGTTGTGTATCTTCTGAAGTTCTCCGTTCTCGGACAGCGCAAGAATTGCAGTGGACATGTCCACTGCCAGAGGTGAATCTCTTGGAAATGCCTATATCAAAAATAAGATGAGAGCAAGCAAACACCCTTCTTCATTCACAAATCTGTTTTCCAAAAAAAAAAAAGAACTAAAAAATGTGCTCTGTTGTTGGAATACTCACAAATCCCCACCCACTTTTGGTGAACTCTTGGCCTCTAACCGAGAACTCGCAATAGTCGGAGAGGAAGAGGTCGATATAGGGTTGTTCGTCCACCACTGCTGCGACCGTACCATTGGCAAGGGCTGCAGCATATTCTTCCGGAGAACCCAGAGCAACCAGCCTGGTTTTAGCAACGTTGAGTTGCTCGATCAAATAATTCTGCGCATACGACCCTACTTGGAATCCTATGCGCTCATCGCTGGTTACCAAGGTATCAATCCCCTTAATGGGTGAGGATAGCTGCTGCACCGTCAGGATTGATGTCAGGCTGGCCGTGTAGCTCGAGTTTATGATTAGAACCACGAAAAGCCAGATGATCAGAACAAGGCGCCCCAGAGTGCTCACTGTATTTTCCCCTGCCAATATACATTTTCACGATACAGCAGGAAATGATGAGACAATCAGGCTTGCTCGCCTAGCATTAATAATAATAATTGACAACACAGAATAATGGGATGTACTTACTATGGGCAAAAAACATTGTATTGAAGCTGAACCTGCAAGAAGAGCAGCGAAAACAAAGCATTACAAAATAAACCAAAACAGAGATTTTCAACTGAAAAGCTTCATCCAAGTTACAAATGGAGGAAGCCTATATGTATATACTTACCAGAGAATTGTGACAATCTGTTGCTTAGGTGGCCCCCGGAACTCATCATTGATTCTATGCTCAAGGATCCACACCACAATTCCCACAATAAGGAAAAATGCTCCCGTGACTGCCCACATCAAAGGTGTAAATGGGCGCAAGAATGCCCAAGCACTGGAGCTTAACTTCTTCACTGGAGCTACCACTACCAGCCCTGACTCCACGTATGGCTGCGTGAAATCCACAGTCTTTGTCCTGTTTGTAACAATTGCAATGTCACCCACGACACCATCAAAGACCTGCATCATAGATGATTCACATAGGAGGAGGATTATATAGTAGAAGAAGCCGCGCATCCATTCTCTTTCTCATTTTTTTTTGGGAAAAACAGAAAATACTCACTCCTGCTGTTATCTGAGTCACAAGTTCATTGTAGCTTGGATTCCGACGACCATCCCCAAAGGGGACGAACTTGTATGGAACTGCATAGGGAAGCCGTTTAACAGCTGCACGGAATACATCTATACAGTACCCTTGCACCGCATCACTCCCGTTTAGCTTTTGGACAAAATCCTTGTAACTAACTCGGTTTGGGATTCCAATCCTCAGCTGCCTCCCATTGTCGGGGAAAACCCAACCGCGAGGCGTAACGGTGGATCCTCCGGGCCATACCACAGCGCTTAAATGTTGGCTGGAACTAGAACGGTTGGGTTTTTTATCGTAAAGGGTCTCCGGGGGCACCACAGACAGACCAGAATGGTTGGACCAGTATCCAATCTGATTCTGCCCGGTTTTGACTGCGTTAATGATATCATAAGCAGGATGATGGAGAGACCTGTCGGGATGAAAGCTGAGGGGTCCGGTCAGTCCTGACATATTGGTCTGCAAAATGAGGTTGAGCAGTCGGCTTCCTCCATCAAATACACTGAGGGCTCCAAGGTTGAGCTTGCCCCCTCCCAGCCCCATCAACTTTGAGTCATTGGAGAAGGTGATGGGGTTGCCCTGGTCTAGGAATGTTCTCACCGCACGAGCAACCATCCAGACGGTATCGTAGGCGTACAAGCCATAAGGGTTGAGACCAATGGAGCCGTTGCTGAGCTGGTGCCACCTCGAGACAAAATCTGCCTTCTTCTTCGAATCCGGTGTGTGGGGGCGCAGCGTGAGGGCTCCCTGGATGGAGGCGGCAGTGTCTGGAGGGAGCGGCGACTTTGAATCCAACACCGTGGACAGCCAGGTGGTGGCTATCCAAACAAAGCCATCTTGCATCATCTCAAGCCTCTTGGCCACATCAAACACCCGGAGCCCTGTCTTGGAGAAAGTGTGGAGGACAATCACTCGAGACTCCATACGCCGAATCTTGGTCAACATAGCCACCACATCACTATCAGTGGCAGTTGGGTCAGGGGGTAGAGCTGCTTTGTACGCAATCTTGCAGCGTCTCTCTGCAAGTTTGTCCCCCAGTACGGTGATGCCGTTCCTGCTCTGGTCGTCGTCGGTGAATACCGCAATCACCTCCGCCCAACCATAGTAACTGATCATGTCTGCAATGGCGGCCATCTGGAACAGATCACTGGGGGCGGTTTGGACAAAGTAAGGGTACTGGAGAGGGGAAAGAGTTGGGTCTAGAGCTGTAAACGACAGCAGCGGGACGTGGAGCTCGTTTGCCAGATGTGAGAGCACGTGAGCCATTACTGCACTTTGAGGACCAATGATGGCAACTGTATCCGTCTCCATGAATTGTAATGCTGCAAATTAATGGCAACATACAAACTAAAAATTGATTCTTTTAACGTTGTTAGTTAAACTTCACAACACAGCAAACTCTTCTGCTGCGAAACCAAGACAGAGAAGTGGCGAAGACAGAATCATAGAACAGAGAAAACAGGAAAAAGAAAAAGAAAAAAACACTAATTAGTAGCACACAGAAGAAGAGTAGAGCTACAACAGCTAGTATATATATATACCTCCAATGATGCCTAGAAAACCACTGAAGTTGGAATCCTGTAAGGTTATAGACAAGTTCCATCCTCCAAGAACACTGGGATCAGAATTTATGTCGTCCTGCGCGGCCTTTATAGCAATCTTTGCGACTTTCCCGTTAATACTACTGGTTGTGAAGATAGATCCCACGTTCACAGTGCCAGTGCTTCTTGAAAACCCTCGTGAAGATGAGGTAACACAGAGAAGGAAGGAGGCCACTAGCCAAAACAGATTCATAATGATACAAAAGATCCCAGCTTCACAAAATAAGACAGTACTAGTGGGTGCAGCAAACCACAAGCAACAATTTTGTTTCCAAGATTAGGAAAAAGAACTAAAAGTGGGATATTGGAGAGTAGCTGGCTTGGAACTAAATATATGCATCATTTCAACGTAAACCCGCCCCGTTGGCATATATCATATATGGAATAACCTCAAAAGAAACCCAAAAGGCACCGAAAGTAGGATTTTGTTTTTGAGCATGCTTGTGCTAAATTTAACCAAGTGGTTGAGAAAGACCACTTTGAAGTCTCAGCAAGAGAAGAAGCAGGGGAAAAGGGAAAAAGAAGAAGAAGAAGAAAGAAAGAAAGAAGAAGAAGACTGGTCCCAATCCAACAAAACGCCAGCATACGCATTCAGTCACTCGAGATTAGAAGCAAATATATATAATACCCAAAAGGAGGAACAAGAGGGAGGGCAGAAGAAGCAATTGATCCATCACCGTCCCTCCTTCGCCTCCCCACACTTTCAATGGCGAGAAATACAACCAACCGGGGTACACTACAAAAGCAATAGATAACGGAATAGCGGTGACAATGAGAAAGGGTTGATCACAAGGAACCAAAAAGGTGGACTAGAAAACCAAAAAGGGCAACAAAACACTCAAGCCTGATAGAGAAAAAAGCAGCTTTGGGTGGGGCACGGGAAACCCAAGTAGTCACTTGGCTGAGGAATATCAACTTTCTCGGTTGTCAAATTAAAAAATGTTACTTTCTTTCCATCAGAGAATACTTGAGGATGGAGAGGAAGTGAGGAACTACTTGGTGGGTTGGGTTTCCTTCTCTTCTCTTCCTCCACTTGAGTTGTACATGACCGAATGCATCACTTTTGTCTCGCATTTCCTGTGCAAGTGAGTGAGTGGTTGTTCTTCTTCCACTTTATTCTCACACACCAAGGGAGAGGGGGAGGTCAGAGCAAGAGACAAGAAGTGGAAGATGAGTTACCACCAAAAAGCGGACTCTTGAAAGGAGCTTGTTGTTTGTTCTTAAAAATTAAATTAAATAATTATTATCTAATAACCCCAACAGCAAAAGGTCAGTATGAACCTTATTCCATAACCATTCATTTTTGCTTACCAGTCCACTGCCGCCAAAAACAATCTGTTGGACACTTAACTATTATTATAACCAACATTATGAAAAGGATATTATCCTCCCTCACTTATATTTGTGAGAATCATTGATAATTAATTAGTAAAAACTAATCGTGGGGCCGTTTAATCTTGAGAATTTCCAGAATTCAATTGAAAAGAGAAAAGCTGAAGTCATTAAACAATTGTTTTTGGTTCTTTTTTTTGAGCAAGAGTTCGTTAAACAATTGAGAGAATATTTCTTTTTTAAAGAAACTACTACAGTTTATACTTCTTTTTTTTTATCCATCCAGTATTTAAGATTTTGTCCTGATTAATCCTATCCCAATTATACACAGTTTATAGTACTTTATATAGATAAGTGCAGCACGTACGGAGCATGGCAGAGGTGGAGGAATACGGGGTGGGGTGGGGTGGCTTTGGCATTTGGTTGGAAAGATTGAGAGAACTGGGAACAGCCGCGTTTAAAATATGCTCCTCGATTAGCTTCTTCTTCTTTTTTTCCAGCAATCAATTAGTGCCTTTTTATGGCTTTGTCGTATGTGCTATCTTATCATATCATATCATATCAAATTTACCATATGGTAGTAATGCAAGTCCTATTCAGTTTTTTTTTTTTTTAGTAAAATGCCACAACTTGACACGCTTCCTCTCTACTTCCTTCCCCTTTCACAATTTTAATAATGGCTTCGTTAGTGGATGTTGTTTTTTCTCGTATTCTCGTTGGAAATGGTCCATTCCCATAGCATTTTCAGTCAAAAGCATTTCCATTTCACAACTTGTGCTTGACATGGCTCCACCCTTGCTTGAAATTGCCATGTAGTATGTATTATGCACTTTTTCAGGAGAAAATGGGGTGCGGTGGTGGAGGAATGAGACCCATATAGGTGCCGGTACCATGTGCAAGAAGATGTATCTGTATAGACATCAGGGAGCCATCCATGAATGATGACTCAATCATGATTACCCAACTAGAAAACCCCAACTTAGCCATGCTTAAGCACAACAGGTACCATATAGTCTCTTTCAGCATCAGTAATAATTCTTCACAATTTTGGCTGCATTTTCTTACGATGCCCCCATCTGTGCTTATAGTATACATTTAAACAAGTAGTCCCTGTTCTATGAATGCATGCGATGTGATATTCATATGGTTGGCAACTCAAAAAGATAATAGTGGGAGAAGAGTTTGTAAAAATGTGATTTTATAGCTTGGCGAAGGCTTTCGCTCTTCATCTGGCGCCTAGAAAAGAGATATGCAAGCGGGAGGAACAATGAACAGTTTCAGCATGTGAAACACATGCAAAGTAAAACTATATATCCACCACAATTTTTTTAGTATTTATTTATTTCTAAATATATGAGTGAAAAGTTTTAATTTAGAAAAAAAGGTTATGTTTGGTAAATTAAACTAAAAATGCAATAAAATAGTTATGGTTTCATTAATTTTTTTTATATTTTGGAACCAAGCTACATGCGATAAAAAATATGCTACGTTAACAAAATTAGAAGAAATATAAAAGAATCTATAATCTTATAATGCCAAATTTGTAAATTGACTTGATGAATGCATATATTGTATAATGTCAAAAGAATTGGCATACAAATGAAGTTACGCTATTCTAGTACGGTGTATTGGGGAAAAATTGGGTGGATCACTTGATAAATCAGAAACTGCGTTTCATAATATAATTATACCTAGGAACTAATCCCGCTGTATACCGAGTGCCTCAGGTTTGGGTGACATGTTGGAACCATAAGGCAAGAGCTCTCAAGCAGACAACATTCCAAGTTTCCACCAGTTGATCGTTTCTATAGGCAATAAATTCAACTCTGCAACAAGCATACCTCAGTCAAGAATCCTCTCCCCAGTTGAGAACATCAAAAACACTAAAGAACTAAAGATGCAAAGCAGGCCGGGTATGAAAAACACTGCTCTCCAGCTTTCTGGACTTGAAAGATCAGAATAGGAGGTTTTAGCAGCTTCAAGCAGCTGGCCAGTTAGATGGACCCCTATAATCCCGGCTACAGTCCCAGCTGTGTTAGAAACTCCCATTACAATTCCAGCATATCTAGGCGCAATATCCATGTGATTAACGGCAAATCCAGCCCTCCCCAGCGCCAGGAAGCCAAGAGCCACAGACGAACAAAAGACTGCTCCAATAGACGTTCTGAACATTGGAAGAGCCATCAATGCAAGGGAAGCAACCAAGAAGCCTAAGGTGTTCAAAAACTTCCTAGTCCTTGTCACCGACAAGATTCTCTTTGTGATGAAGTGGTCAGCAAGGACGCCACCAATATTTGAGAATAGGAACATGTTGAGGTATGGCATCATCTTAGAAGAACCCATTTCCTGGAGGCTAAGTTGGAGGCCCTGCTCAAAATATGTTGGCAGCCAATTCATCAGCACATATAGTGCATAGTGGAACGTAAAATTGTTTACCACTATTGCCCAAACTGGCAAACTGACTAAAATTCTCATCCATGGAATCTTGGTCGTTTTGCCTGCATTTACCCCGTTCTCCAGTTTCATCTTCTGGCTGTCTTTTACTGGCAACAAAGGTTTCCCAAAGCCAGAAGCAGTGGCTTTTGGATGCTCAGATAGAGGAGGGTCACTAGCATATTGAAACCAAAGCAGAGACCACAGGGTACCTAATGCTGCTTCAGCAATAAATACAGATTGGGGTCCTTTAAACTTCACCAGGCTCGGGAGGAGAAGCATTCCCATAGCTGCTCCAAGATACATCCCAGAAGTTGTAAGAGAGACAGACCTGGATCTTTCATGGGGCGGCACCCACTGAGCCAACACAGTATGGATGGAGGGAAAAATAAACCCCTGTGCTACTCCAACAAGCAAGCGAGCGATCACCAACATTCCAACTCGATGAGGATCAAGCGGTATCAGAAAACAAGTCGAAGACCACAGAAGAAACGAAATGAGGAGAACCTTCCTCCCTCCGATTCTCTGAGCTACCCATCCTCCGGGCACCTGGGAACTGGCATAACCATAATAGAAAGTAGAAAGTATAATCCCTTTGCTCGATTGGTTCACCCCAGCAGCATCAGCGGCAACAGTATAGGCAATAGAAAAGCCCACTCTCTCTATGTAGCAAACGCACGTACAGATGAAGGTCAATACGACAATTAAGTAGCGTTTTGGGACCTGCAACACCCTCATATTTTCACTTTTGCTTCTATGGAAAGGGTGCTTATAGTGTTCAAACAGATGCAGTCCCCAATAGCATAGATGTCCGAAATCCTAACAGCAAGAAACATGGGAAAAGCCCGGTGGCAACTTCATCACTCTTCAGAACCTTCAAGGTGGTGGAAGAACCTATAGCAAACAACCACACAACCATTAGGCAGGCAATTCATTTTTCTTTTCTTTTCTTAAATAAGAACTGTTTGATCAGGTGGCATTACATGTAAATCCAAAGTCAGAAGGGCCACAGATACATCATTCAGGGGAAGGGTGCATCGACGTCTATTATCAGAAGAAAATTGTATCTCAGAAGCAAGAACAGTACAAAGCAATGTGATTATAAGAAAACTGGGGGCACAGCAACCCAGCAAAACTGCACACCACTGGATGCAGACAGAGTTATTCAAGTCAGTGCAAATACTACTTTTGAAACCTCAAGGATATCTGCAGCAGCAGCAGATTGCATCTCTCTTGTTGAGATGTTGTGCAATTAAGTATGCAACATAACGCAATGTGATTCCAAAATGGAGATTGGGACACTAAGCCATCGTACACAACAACAGGAAGCAGCATTTTCAGGGAAGCCCACAGGTGAGTGAAGGAACAGGAAAATAAAAATAACTGGGCCATTTAGATACAGAAGAAGAAGAAGAACGTTGACTTGGTGTTGATGCACCCAATTGCAGCACAGTTGAATGGGATGGAGCAGAAGCGAAAGTAAGAAAAGGAATGGGATCCAAAACAGAATGCCAAGGGACAACAGAAACATACATCAGGCACAGAAACTACCCTACTACTATCTATGATTCAGAAAAAAAAAAAAAAAAAAACGAGAAAAAAAAAAAGAGGAGAAGGAAAGTTGTTGTTGTTGTTGATGTTGTTGTTACCTTAAACCAGGGAGAAGAAGGGGCAAAATGACAGCAGTTGGGTGGGAGAAGAGGGTTTGCGCTTCATCATCATAATACCAAAACAGACAAACATTTTTGTTGTTGCAAGGGGACAGATCGTGCGTGTAATATGATGTCTCGATTTGGTTGGAGAACCCTAAAAGTACTAATAATTAATTGATAGTAATAATAAGAAAGAACCGCCGATTTTGTTTGGAAGAGAAATGGAGCAGAAGGGGGCGTTGTTGTTTTTTTTGATAGTCAAACGTTGGTCGAAAGCCAGCGAAATGAAACCCCCCCCCCCCCCCCCCCCCAAACAAAAACAGAGAAAAAAAAAAAATACTTCACGACGTTGTTGGTTTTCAATGTATATATCTGTCTGTCCTGTCCCTCAATTTTCCTCTTCCCTTTTTTTTGTTATTTTTCCCTGTTTTTTCTTCTGTTGGTTTTCAACTCAAAAAGCTGCTTGTTTTGACTTTTTTTTTTTTTTTTGGCATCTCTCTCTCTCTCTCTCCTCCTCCTCTGGAATGGATGTGAACAAAATTCCAACCCGCGCAATCCCCATGCCAATCGAATCAATCTTATATATTTGATTGATGTTGGGATTATTATAAAATTGAAATCAGATAAAGCAGGTTTGGTACTGGATTGGGATTAAGAGGGTTAATCTTGTTCTTTCCGATCCAGAAATTTTGTTTAATAATAATAATAATATACTCGATTTTAACCCCCAAAGGATTAGTCAGAATTGTCAAGTGGTTGAAGAAGAAGAAGAAAGGGACATAAGAGAGGGAAGGTGCCGGTGGTGACAAATGTTTGATGTGAATATATCCCACTTTTCATGCAATAAGATAATCTCTCCCTTATGTCGAAGGATTTCTTCACGAGAAGCTGGAAAATTCATTCCAAAGTACTGAAAAAATGTCACAAATCATATACTCAATCTCAGAACTCCCATCCAATTCTTGGATTTTAACCTCGTTTATTGACATTTCACGGATTCTAAGGATTACTAGGACCTCATCATTTTCATTTTCATTTTCATTTTCTGCCGCCTAGTAGTGTCTGTCAGTCTACATCTATTCAACTTATGCTCGGTTCTCTTACAATCGCATCAGTTAAGGGTGGCAAGAGGTTGCTGGCGACATGAAATTGGCAGAAATATCAGCAAAAATCCTTCAGATACTTCCCTTCAATCGATTATTGTCTTTACAAGTTCTCCAAATAGTTCCACCTCCAAAACATTTTTCTATTGTCACTGAAATTCCCTTGTAAAAGCAGTACAATTACTCAAATACAAGATTTCCCACGCCAGAATGCCAACAAAGAGGCGCTTTTCACTGACACAAAACCTTTGCTCCTAATGGCAAGGCATAACAGCACCAGAAAATCTGCAACAATGAAGGCTATTATGGAACCTTTAAATACTGTAGGATGAGGTATTCAGGTGTTCCTTCCGAAAAGAGATCTGCTGCTTTTCATCATTACAAAACCCGCCTGGTTCGAAAACAATGATGTTGCTCAAAATAACTGTATGCAAGCTTCCATCACTTGCCGCCTACAATATCGCTGAATTCACTATCCTATCAACCGGTTCAGTTGCTCAGTTGCAATCTGTCCGCTGTCGTTTTGCTGCACCCTTGTCATTTCCTTCGGGAACATTAATTGTGCAGTTTGCAACATCGCCTTCCTTGCTCTCCACTTGTTGGAAAGTCCAACCGGCAAAATCAGTACTAGAAAACAAGGACTTCGGAGTTGATTTGTAGAATGCCAGTGGGACCTGCTTCACCCTTCGCCGAATCTGCAGTTAGGGATAACCAAACACAATGCAACAATGAGTCATCCTAAAGACTCGTTCCAAAATGCCAAGCAACTAACACAGGGAATGAGGAATTGTCAACAGTGTGCTACTTTTTTATGCAAGGCAAAAAACCAACTTCATGAAACGCGTCATAGCCCCCATTTTTGTTTGCGAATGACATTAAAAGGCATGATATACTATTGAAGATCATGACAAAGATACTCTTTCTGAAGTTCTAATCCTAGAGGATTTTGAATGAGGTAACAACGAGTACAAACAATGTTATAAGATGTCCAAAAGCTTATAACTGTATCAACTTTGGGTATATTAATGGTGATAAATCTCCAGTGAGTTTACTGTAAACTACATGGCAAATTTCTGCAAATGAACTAGAAAATTGAGTTTAGTTACCTCTTCTCCAAATATTGTGGCATATGAACCAGAACTGAAATCCTCAATATTTATTTCAGTGGTTTTGGCTCTCACTGTCAAATCATTCTCAAGAGACAGAACAAACCTAACAAAGAGAAACAAAAAACATGAGGCATTTTTAAGACCTATGGAATGCTTGATCATCAGGCATCAACAAAAAGAATCGTATGTACCTTGAAACAGGAGGGCAGTAGTGGTGACGAAGAGTATCAATCTCCCAAAGAGAACTTCCTGCCATAAACATTTCCTTTATTACATTGTTTAAGGAAGTATACCCACACTCAAGCAGAAAGAAAAATTTATGTACAAGTTTCAACTGTGACAGAGCAGCAACAAAAAAAAAGGAAAAAGATAGACTGGATTTCCATACAATCATGCACAAAAAAAAAAATGAAAATGATTTATGTGTCCCAGGTTCACCCAGAAACAGGAACTAGCATTAATAGACAATCCAGTAGCACATTGAAAATCCCATACCGCACACTGTGTCATCGAACTTATTGGAATAGTGATCAGAATTACCATTACGGTTTGCAGTGCTAAGAAATGGAAATCACTCTACTGATAAGCTAAAATAAGTGGAAAGTTGGAAATTGTTCAGCACCCAAAAATCTAGCTTCCATTGAGTTTCCTGGTGGAAAGACTTAGGGATGGTGCAATTAACAGAAACATAAAGCAATGAAAAAGGGGGAAAAGTTCACATTTTTATGACCACAAGAAAGGTTGGAACTTCTATTCTCTACATCCTTTGGAGGAGTAATGATAAGACAATTGGTAATGTATGGAGTTGAATCTGAAACAAATGTAGAGTGTGCATAAATGTTCCATTAATTTCACCTCAAGAAATTTTGCCACCTTGGTTTGGCTAAGGACAATCAAATTCTCGTCAATTAAGAAATTTGACAAATCAACATGCTACTTACTCAATGCATGGGACTTCATAGGGTTGCTTTCCTCATTGTCAAAGTGATCAAGGCCGCGTTTTTTGGTTGACTTATCCGACAAAGTATCAGAGTCATTTTCAGGATTGGCTCTCTTTGCTTCTGAGTTACTCTCCTCAGTATCATAATCATCTTCCTGGAGAAATAAAAACATATCAATAAAGACCTTGCTAATTCTCATTGGCCATTCATGGACAACCGTACTAAGAAAAGAGAATACCAAATGGAGACATTTCTCAAGTAAATGAAGAAGCAAGAAGACAGCCAACCAAAAATAGGAAACAGAAAATGTGAGCATCAGAATTGAAGTTTGAAGTTATGCACAAACTAAAGAACAAAATAGATTTTTTGAGGAATATCACAGTTTTAGTTTGAAGGGAGAAAATGTTAAAGAGACCAGCCTACTTGTGACAACAGTTTATTGAATAATTAGATTGTGCACCTACCCGGTGCACCAAACAGTTTATTGAAGGATGCCTCCGCAAGAGGTTGTGTATCAATGCAACAATAACCAGGGATCCAGAAGGAGGGACAACAAGCGCCAATCTACTCAATTTCTTAGCAAAAGCAGCAGCCAAGTAAGCAGGAAGAAGGGGTGACTTGAGGCAAGAATCAAGAAGCTGCAGCAAGACCATTCATGGCATTAAGATAATGGCTAAGAACAAAGAAGTTGCAGCAAGACAATTCAAGGAATCAGAAACCAATAGGAAAGAGCAATACACATAAGAAAATTCCAGTATCATTACATCCTTCTCTGTGTTGATTCAAGTTTATTATCGCAAAATCCATATGAAGGGCATCTAATAAATCGTTCACAATGTCAAAATATTGGTTGCACTCTATAGAGCAGATATATCGAGGTTCATCACCATACCTGGAAGAACTTGGCTCTGTGTTTTGCAATAAAAATAGAGGGTAACAGTAGCGCATAGAGTTTCTCATAAAAGTCAGGATACTCTAAACCATGCCGAGTCATAAGGATGAATAGACTGCTAAGGGCCATGACACTAACAACACCACCAATATCATATGATCTCGTTAAGAAGTCACTGCAAATTAACAGGCAATGATCAGACCCACTATAAAACCTGGAAGTATTGCCACAAGCAGTAGGAGGAACAAAAAGAGTAAACACCTTTTTACCTTAACACGGCAGGATTTGAGAGATATGGAATCACTGATTGATGGAGACTGACAAGAACCTACACATCAAAGAAAGCTAATCAAAATAGAATAGAGCATAAAGAAGAAGCTATAATGACAAACCAGGAGAAGATGCAAAGAAGCTGCCCAATCAAGTGAATGCTGGATAAAAGAGAAAGTCAAGTGATAACTTTCGGTTCAACGAGTGTAGATATAGTGTCTAAGAGTCTCACTTCTTTATACACATCAACCGGAAGTGGCAATCTAAGAAATGAAAGCCATGCTTTAGTAAACTTCAGCTTCATCTTTTTGGTGAAATTGGCAACAGAGGAAACCTGAATGGATCATCAGCGTTAAGAATTCAATAAAAGAAGTATAATCCATGGATTAAAAAAATGTAGCAACCAGTAGGTTCACAAACAAAACAGAAAGTGAAATTTTACTAAAAAGCAAAAAACAATGTCTGCATGCATAAAAGAGAACCCACATTATTTTCCTGTTTTCCAGGCTTGAGGTGCTTATCTTTAGCTTTCTGAGCCCCAGAAAGCTCCTCAGATTCATCTCCTTCCAATGGGGATCCTGATTGATACAAAATGATAAACCTTAAAACCTCAGCCCATCAGGAAAGCAACAACATTATGGAAGAAGAACCTCAGAAATGTAGTAAGCTTGCTCAAGGTAGCCAGACTACATTTGCATTATGTTTTTCATTAAGCTGGCAAGGAAGAGTATTTGTTGTCTGTTCTAAAGCGAACTAGGACAAATAATTGAACTTGCAGACAATTTTAAGAGTAGCCATCCAGGCAACAAAACCAGAAAGAAATTACCTGAACCACTCCACAGCTCTTTATCAGAATCCTCCTTTACATCATCTTGCGGAGGGATGCGAGATATAATGTTATGTATGTTACGAATAGGACGCTCTACACTGCAAGACGACATGCATAGAAAGATTGTTGTAAGGAAAATGAGGCTAAAGACAACGAAAAATGTTTGGGAAACGGCGGCAATTACGCGGAGGCATACTAACCTTGTCTTGGAAGGTTTCTCGTCATTTGTACCACCAGCATCTGTTTTGTCAATTAGAAGCAGCAACAAATGAGTACAGAGGCGACACTAAGACAGGAGGGATTCATAGAAAGAAAGGGAAATAACAATAATCATAATAAATGTATAAAGGGAGAGGATGTACCAGAGAGGTTTCTAGCGTTCAGAGTTGAGGCAAGTTTTTCAAGGCTGATGTAGGTAAAATAACTGGACAGGGAAGACAAAAACCCGCCAAGACATGGCATGGGATTATCAGTGAAGAAGAGCCAACGTAAAAATTGAGGTATCAAGAACACCTTTGAGAAGAGACATACCGAACGTTGATGTAGGAAAAGTACTTGGAAGCGAGGAAGTCGAACAACATATCCACCGGCTCAGAAGAGTGAACCTGCAGTAAAAGTTGAAGTAAGGAAAGGTGTTAAGAGAGGAAGCAAGGAATGAGAAGTATATATGTATATATAATACAAAAAAAAAGAGAGAGAGAGAGAGAGAGAGAAAGAGGAAAGGGTAAATAACATACAAGGGAGACGAGTAATCTGTGATAAATAGCGGAAGAGAAGCTGCCTCGATTGGCAAGCTTGACAACTTCCATGAGTGTATCCAAGGCGACTTCCTAGAACAAGCAGACGAATAAAATGAGAAAAATCAATACCCCAAAAAAAAATTGAACACAATAGAGAGAAAAGAAGCACAAAGGAGGAGGAAGGGAGGGAGAGACCCTGAGGGGTAGCTGGGGTTGAGGGGAGAGGATGAGGAGGAGGAGGGAGCGAACAAAGTCATCGAACTTAGAGCGGAGCCATGTCCGGTAGATGAGATTGGGGTCGTCGACGCCGGCGTGGGAGAGGGATGGGGACTTGGAGGAGGAAGGAGGGAGGTCAGGGAGGAGAGGGGCGAAGAAGGAGTGGAGGGAGAGGAGGGATTCCACCACAAACTCAGGAGGGGAATCAGGGGACACGTAACCCACTAGGATTGGGAGGTTGTTGATGTGGCTTCTAGACGTCAGCAGCTGCTCCCCTAGGGCTCTCACCTCTTTCAGTGTCGTCTGCCGCTTCTTCTTCTCCTCCTTATTCGGCTTCTGCTGCTTCATCTCCTTGTCCTTCTTCTTCTTCTTCTTCTCAGACGCACTTGTTGAACCCATCCCTCTTCTTCGCTATCTATATAAAGTAATGCTGCTTTGTATTTGGTTTCCTCCTCTCCACCTTGTTTGGGCTTTTCAATTATGCAGAGCCATTCCCTCGCTGTCTCCAAACGTTAGGGTTTTTGGCACTGGAGGTTTTATGTCTATGACGATGACGACGAATATCCAAGAAACGACGCCGTTGCGCATACTATCCAGCAGGGCCTTTCTTGCAACTCTTAAAAGTTGGAGGCCCATCACAAAATTGAGCCCAATTCTCCTCTAACCAAGTTGCTAGAGAAAGAAATAATTAAAGAATCTGAAAACCCAAACCCACTCTGCTAGAAGAAAGAAATTATCGTAAAAATACCTCAAGACATGGCATGGTGGTGGTGTTGAGGAAGTAGAGCTCACCCTAATAATAATGTGGTGTTGTGTTTCATCCAAAAAATAATAATAAATATGGTGTTGTGAGGCACCCTACAAAAGTATTTAGGAATCGTAACCTCTTTCTTTTTTTTTTTTTTTTTTTTTGAGAACCAAAGAGGTATGGGACATATGAATGCATTAAGACATATTAATTATGATTACTACTAAATTACTTATTATGAGTAGTTTTGAATAATCTCTTAATCTGAATTGGTGCTTTTATATGTAGTATACTTAATCGCATACGCAGGTGGTAGGCAGGCGCGGGCGAGCTCCAGCATGCATATACACGCATAAACACACGGTGTTCTTGAAGAAGCCTCCAAAATTTTTTGATCAACTTCTTCATTGCCCATCTGCATTAGGAAGAAATGTATATACCACGCCAACTTTTCTGTGCTCAATAAATTTTCTTTGGCTAATGGTCTAAACACAGCTTCAGTCTGTCACAAAATCTCCTAACAAAAAATTGTACAAGGTATTAGCAAAAGGTTGTTGATTGGGTCCAGCACCTTCATTTGGTAACATACTCCTTGTGGCCACAGAATATTTTCCAAATGCTTTTCTACCGGAATGCATGCACCCCCCCAAAGTCTCAGTAGCTTTGCCTTCCAGCATCAATAGAGAAGTTTGGACACGCCAACATCTTAGAATTCAACATCAAATCCCATCTCCTGACATGCTTTCCAAAAACTACTCCGCCTTTAACAGTATCAAGCATCTTCGATGCCGAGCTGCCGTAAAGAATCTGGACCAACAAGGAAGATGCGCCTTGGTGTTTGGTAACGGAAAACAACAACTCCCTTGTATGCGGTCCTCGGTATTCCATCCTGCAAAAAAGGGAACAACTTAGGAGCTTCCAGCTATGGAGATTTTTAGGGGAGAGGTTTGGGAAGATTATAAAGGAGGCACCATCACACCACTGCTTGCCTAACCCGTAAACTACAAACTTTTGGAGATTATACTCCACTAGCCAGCTCATGTATCATTTCTCTGTAGAAAATTAAACCACATCCATATTACGATAGAAACTCTCAAGCTATCCATTCCTTTTTCATCTTGCCATATCAAGTTTTGTTTTCTATATAAAATAATCCGATTTCCATGACCACTTCCGCTCTGGCGCCTTTGCATTTGAATCAGATCCAATAACAGCTACATATGCATCCAGCAAAAACTTTTCTCTCATTATTATTAACATTGAACCCCAACTACGAGAGACCAAAGGTGCCAAGCTTACAAAAGATATATTGAACACCAACAAAAGTCAGAGTAGCATTACCTTCCATTCATCAAATATCCCAAATTGATGGGCAATTCGTTCAAAGTCAGACTGATCCGTGTACTGGATACGTACATCACCCTCAATATTGTATGCCTTGAGAACAGCATCAGATCCTCCAACAGGTTTGGCCCTTTTCACAATGTTGGCAAAATGCTCCACATACTTGTCCTAAGAAGAGAAATGAGTATTACCATAGTTCAAAACGGCTTTTCCTTGCACAACTGAATTAAGAATCTTTTCTTTACCTTCGTCAGGTAGCTTAAATCCTTCGATTTCCAATTAACCTATTGGACAAAGAGGCAAATAAATGTAATGGCTCATCAGATACAGGTAGACCAGAGAAAATTTTCAAGCTAGACACAAAAATAAAGGTGCAAATTAATAATTACCTGCACATCATTCAGTTTTATGGGCTCCAGATACTGTCTGAAAAATTGGCCCAAACTAGAACCCTGCCATTATAATCCCCCAGTTAAACAGAGAAACAACAAAAGCAAACTGATCTTTTGACTGGTGTAATTTTATTAGACGAAGCATTTGGTTTAGGGTTCATGGACACCATTTTTATGATTCGACTCACTGCTACTTGTGTTCATACCATTTCAACTAACAGGTACTTTTAAGCTTCTGGCTAAGCAATATGCATGAAACTAGACGGTAGTCACAAAAGTGCATATATTATTAAATGGCTCTATATGGTGATGGTCAAGTTCGGCAGAGGTAGTGCATCTGACACTATTTTCAACAAGCACATAGATACACATACATGCTCACCGAAGTTGTATGTACGGCACACTTCTGGACGAATAAATTGCCGACCTTTGTGGTTCTCTTTCAATCTCAACCAGTCATCCCAGTAAGTGAAGCTCTTGTTAAGAAAAATGTTGCAGGAAATGCATAAAAAAAACTGCCATATTCATAAAAGCAAGAAAAAGTAGAGGATATGCTTTTGGCCATTTAGGTGACAATTCATCCCAAATAGATTTTGTCAGCATCCACCCAAGTCCAGGAAAGAAATCCGATCGGTAAAGCTCATCTGGAGAATAATACAAGGTAGCAGATCAGGAAACAAAGAGGAAACCTAATAGCTGTTTCAAGTTCTGATGACAATATCATTAATCTCTTCCAAGCATACAGTCTGGAGGTTAAGAGAAATGAGACATGATAGCAAAGCACATATATCCATGTAAAAGGGACATGATAATAACAATTATAGTAAAAGCTAAAGTAAAAACAGTAATAAATTGATCCATCATCTCAATCTATTAGCATACTAACAAAATGCTTATGTAAACTTCCACACACTCAAAACAAGTCCACAGGTAAAAAAGTCTAGAATTGTTTCAAACTAATTGTTAGCAGAATGGCAAATGCAGGAGAAGCTAAAAACTAGAACTTACAAGAATCATGCACAAACTGCTTTTGTCCATTGTCATTCCATGAGGAAACAGCCATAATGGACCTACCAGGAGAAATTCCGATTAATTGCACTAAGATAAGGTCTGAAGCTATTAAAAAAAGAACCATAACTGGCATTAACATACTTATCCCTGTCAAGGAGTGCAGCTGTTGCCTCAAAGTAATCAAAAAAGTCAGGGGCAATTTCCATATCATCTGTAATTGAAGCAAAATGTTAGCATATAACATGCCATCATACTCAAGTGGATCGAGTAAGATAGACAAAAAGAAAAAAGAAAAGGAAAAAGGGTTCCAAATTACAAAAATTGTACCTTCAAGTATAATAACCCGGCTGAAATTATGCTTGTAGAACAGCTGATCCAATGCCCATTTATAATGCCCTAGAGGAAATAACTAATCACGTGGATGAATTTGAAAAGCGTTATAAGAATTTTTAGATGATAGGAACCATTTCTTACGTGCAATTTTGTAGTATGCAATCAATTCTCCGGGCCTTTCTGTGTGCACTGGTTCAGAATCCAAGTGCTGCACTTAGAAAATTGGCTACTATACTAAGGAATTTGCAAAGAACAAGGTAGAATTGACAGAAAGAGGTATTCATGCACATATAGAACACATCTAACCTGCATGTACATCAGCTTATCATAACTCAGGGCTTTGCTTCTAACATCTGAGTTTGAACCATCCTACAAGTTTGAAGAATCATTAAAGCAGAAATTGCACCAGAAAAAATGCCGGTTCCTTTTATAAAAGTTATAAAGATAGCAGATACTAAAAAATACGGCCCTCAGATACAATACCATGATTCTTATCATGATGCCAAAAGAGAAAACAGGATTGAGTACCTGGGACACAAAAAGTGGATATCTTGAGGCGATGGGACTTTGGTACCTGTACGTGAAACGAAACCGCTAGGTGAATATGAAGGGTGGAGTTAAATGACGCCATTACACAAACTCAAATCGTTGAAGATAAAACATACTTCAAAACAGAATTGATTGTTCTTTCGAGATAATCAGCACGGTTGCAGGCCATTATCACAACAGCTGCCACGGGTACCTGACAAAAAAGAGGAAATAACAGAAGATATGGCTAGGATATGTTTAAGGACTCCATAGAGAGAAAGAAGTATGAAGCTATGGGAACCTGCTTATCATCCACCACATGTTGCAGCCCTTTTCCTGCAACACAGGCAATAAGAGAAGAATAAATGAGATAGAGAAGAAAATAACTTTGAAGATGGTAAAACAAAACAGAATGTAAAACAAGCATCAAGATAAAAAAAATTTAACAAAACACGACAGATTAACCACGCATTCAGAAAGAGAGTTTGGTTGGTTTAATGTCCACTGGGAAACACAAGAGAGAAAGAGAGAGAGAGAGAGATGCAGAGGAAGAGAAGAGAGCAGACTTTGAAGATCATTGAGAAGAGTCTTGAGCTGTCTGGACTCCTCGTCCTGACGTCTATTCTCTTCTGAAAGTAAGAATCGCAGAGCATGATGTTAGAAGAAGAATGAAGGCAAACAAATAACAAAATAAATGAAAAGAAAGAAGAGCACATTTGATAAGGATGTGAGGAAGGGAATAATGAGAGCGACCTTGGAGGGAAACAATTCGGCCTTGCTGGGAGCTAATTTGATCGATTAGCAATCGCATTTGGCTGGTGCAGTGGTTCTCCGATTCAACCTGTAGAGAGAAGATGAAATAAACCCATGATCATTTTTGGTTCTAATTATTGGTACCAGTAGTAGACGTCTAATTTCAGTAAAATAGCAAAACAAATAAAACGGGAAGATGTTAAAGTTGGAAGCTTTGCATTTCGAAGTTGAGCTTACCGCAGAGGCGAGGCGATCGGCATACTCCGACTGCGTGGCGAAAAGGCGCATCTGAAACGCACACACACCCACACATCTTCAGCTTTTAACACTAAAATGAAAGAAGTAAGCTTCCTGTTTTTTTGTAGATGGAAAGAAACTCTTTCAATCGATGAAGAGTACCTGGATGTAGATGAATGCCACTGCCGCCGGAAGGAGAAGGCATCGATAATCACAACCCATTCTTCCCATTTTATTTCAGACACACACACACACACACACACAATTAAAAGACAAGACAAGACAAAGAGGTAGCAGCAGCAGCAGCAGCAGTAGTAACACCAAATTTTGATCAGTATCAGACACCCAGCCACACTCCCAAAGCCAAAAGACTCCAAAGTTCACCGCATCGCATCGGAGTTGCCCACCAATCGCATCCCTGATTCCCTGGTCTTGCTTTTGCATACGGGTTAAAGTTAAACCGTAGATACAATAGTAACTCTGACTCTTCTTTTCTTAACACACAAATCTCCTCCTCCTCCATGGTCCACAAACGATGTCGTTTGTTGATTATGCAGAAAGTAGTGTACTCCTCCCCCTCCCCCTCCCCCTCCCCTCTCAATTTTGTGCCAATGGACGGACGGTACGTTTTTCATATCCAGTCAAATTTTCAATAAAAACAACCATCGTAATTTAGTGATCAAAACAAAACATCTAATTTAGTACCAAAAAAGAAAACAAAGTTTTTTTTCTTTAGCTCAAGATATTTTTTCATGGGAGATGTACGAATAGCAGCGCGGTGATTTTTAAGAGAAAAGTGGCGTTGTAATGTTACGGTTTTAGAACAAGAAAATGCCAAAATGGAGGTCGTATAGAATGTCTGTACTACTTTTTTTTTTTTTTTCGAACATAACTAGTAGTCCTACACTCCTACTAGTACTAGATACCGTAATATATCATACACACACACACTATATATATCTGATTATTGTCCGTATATACGTACGGGCATCACTTCCAAAGATAGCCACCAATACCATAGTTGTTGGTTCCCTTCCCTCATCTCTGTGTGTCTTGTTCGATTTATTTATTTTTTTTAAACCACTGGTTAAAAAACGAAACAAGAACGGACAACAATTCATTGAATACTAGTAGTTCTCAAAAGAAGAAAGAAAAAGAAAAAGAAAAAAAGGGAGAAAATTCAATCAATGATTGATAAGACAACAAGGGCTTTAACCAAGTAGCAGATCATCGTCTCCTCCAAGGAAAAAACAGCCACAGTCGTATTGTGTCTCTTCCAACCAATCCAATCTTCTCCAGACAAGAAAAAGAGAAAGAGCAAGGCATGGGAATGGATAAGCAAAAGATGAAGGGGAAGACCTCGTCGCCGAACAAGAAGCCACGCAAAGGCGCGGCAGCAAAAGAAGACACGCCTCTTCTGGGGAGCAAGGACCTCCCTCCCCTCTCCTCCCAGACCAAGACCTTCGCCAACGTCTTCATCGCCGTCGTCGGCGCCGGAGTCCTCGGCCTCCCCTACGCCTTCAAGCGCACCGGATGGCTCATGAGCCTCATCATGCTCTTCTCCGTCGCCGCCCTCACCCATTACTGCATGATGCTCCTCGTCCACACCCGCCGCAAGCTCCTCTCTTTGACCACCTCCTCCCCTATCAACTCCTTTGGGGATCTGGGCTTCACCGTCTGCGGCACCTTTGGCAGGTTCGTTGTCGATATCTTAATCGTTCTCTCCCAAGCTGGATTTTGCGTCGGATATTTGATTTTCATCGCCAACACCCTCGTCAATCTCTTTAATTCCTCCCCTTCCCTCTCCTCCTTCCCCTCCAACTTATTTGCTTCGAGCCTCTTCTCCGCCAAGAGTCTCTACATATGGGCCTGTTTCCCTTTTCAGCTGGGCTTGAATTCCATTGCCTCCCTCACCCACTTGGCCCCCTTGAGTATATTTGCTGATGTTGTTGATCTTGCTGCCATGGGTGTTGTTATTGTGGAGGATGTTTTCATAATCATCAAAAATAGGCCCGAGGTGATTGCTTTCGGTGGTTTCTCCGTTTTCTTCTATGGGATGGGCGTGGCTGTTTATGCCTTTGAAGGGGTTGGCATGGTTTTGCCCCTGGAGTCCGAGATGAAAGAAAAGGACAAGTTTGGAAAGATCCTTGCCATGAGCATGGCTGTTATTTCCACAATCTATGGGGCTTTTGGTGTGTTGGGTTACTTTGCCTTTGGTGCTGAAACCAAAGACATCATCACTGCTAATCTGGGGGCCGGCCTTATCAGCACTTTAATTCAAATCGGTCTTTGTGTTAATCTGTTCTTCACCTTCCCTGTGATGATGCATCCAGTCTACGAGATAGTGGAGAGAAGATTCCGGGGTGGCAGGTATTGTTTGTGGCTGAGATGGGTGTTGGTTTTCGTGGTCAGCGTGGTGGCTCTGATGGTGCCCAATTTTGCCGATTTCTTGTCATTGGTTGGGAGTAGCACCTGTTGCGCGTTGGGGTTTGTTTTGCCAGCTTTGTTTCACTTGCTCGTATTCAAGGAAGAAATGAGCTGGGCAGGATGGTCTGTTGATGTCGGGATTGTGACCTTAGGTGTTGTTCTTGCTGTTTCAGGGACTTGGTCTGCCCTTCTGGAGATCTTCTCAGTGAAGGTGTAAACCATTGTTGTCTGTGGCATAGAATGTTATTCTGTCATCTCTAGATTACATGTGATGTTTCTTGCAAATAGTTTTCTGAACAGCAAAACGCCAGTGTGTGGCGTATTGTAACCTATACCGCAAGCCAGTATGTCTTCGTAGCATGTTGTAAGTTATTCTTCATCCAAGACTCCTATAAAAGCCGCAAGTGTCAAGCATGATTATTGATACATACATTATTTTTGCTCGAGATGTTGTAAGCTTTTTGGGATTTTGTAAGATATTGGGATGTTGTAAGCTGTTCTTCATTCAAATACCATAAGAAATTACTGTGAAGCATGGTAGGCACATGACATTGCTTCTGGATTTGGTGAAGGTCTGTGTGGTTCTATATATGCTGCCTGTGCACCCATGCTTCTTTTCTGTTTGCTGGATATTAAGAAACAATGGGTTAGGTTTTGTGATAACATGAGGAAAAAGCTAGTGATCTTTTTGTATTGGGTAGAGATGTTGTGCTTCCTGTTGTGCGACTGGAAGATCCTTGTTTTTGGAGGTTCAATTTTCTTATTCTTGCCTAGTTAGATCATTCTCATCAATTTTCTGGGTAGAGATGTTGTGCTTCCTTTTTTTTGGAGGTTGAATTTTCTTTCTTATTCATGCGTAGTTAGATCATTATCATCATGCAACCTGCAAAATGTCTGTTAAGAAGAGTTGCAATGGTGAGTATCTGACATGATTTGCACCTTTAGTTCTATACCCATTTTAGATGGTCTAGAAAGTCTTCTCTAATTCCTCAAGTGCAGCAACCAACTATTCCTCCCCCATTCTTTTGTGAGCGAGTAGAAAAAAAAAAAGAAATATATTGGCATGTTAAGTAAACTTGAGATTAATATTGTTTAGATGTATTATCAATCACTGTATAAATCCTAAAACTAGAGATAATTCTGAAACAGCTTTGTGGGGACTAAGTGATCTTCTATAGTTACGAAGAAGTCGTGCTATTACTATAGCTGCGAAGAGAAGTATTAGGAATGGTAGATCATAGGAATATAGACAACTAAAGATTAGTTGATAAGTGGTTACCATCACGGTTGTCTTTTGTGATAAACTAAGCCCAACAACAGGCTCGCCGGGGCAGAGGGGGATGGTGAAGGCGAACCATGATTTTGATGAGCTCAGCCCAAATTGTCCATTTTGATGCAAAGGCAAAGCACAGGGGGGGGGACTTGAGAGACATACTTAAAATGGGCGGTGCCGTGTTACAAAGCCCATACATGATAGAACTGCGACGTTCAACTTTGAGTGGCGTCCGTGAATCCGTAGTAAGTCAACTCGTTTGGGTCAATAGCAAACTGGCGATGTCTTTTCTACAAAAGAGCGGTGGGGGTGGGTGATGGATACTCTCCTGTACAATATTCAACAATCCTGTTAAATAAATACTTTTGATTTGTTTAATCAATGGCACTAAAATATATAAGGTAAGAAAAACTAAAAAAATTATATAAGGTAAAAATAAATTCTCACCAACGATTTTAAAAATCATGACCACGATTCAACCAACAGAACATAACTTTACAGGAGAGGATCTCAATCCCTTTTCTCCACCTCTTTTTTTAAAACAAAAAAGAGAAAAATGTACTATGAAGTAAGTAACAGCCAACTGGCGCTGCCTTTGTTATGACAAGGATATAAAAACAGGACAAAGTAGAAGACAGCTCACACCGAAGGGTCATATTGATATTGGTATGTGCCAATTAATTGTGTTCCTATGGATGGATGGAAGAAGAGATGCTGATGATGATGGGATTGGAACTTGGAAGCCACATTGGCACCCTGTGGTGTGGCTCAAGTCCAACTCAGACACACTTGGCAAGGCAAGGCAAGGCAATGCAATGCCGCCTGTGTCCTGTCCAAAACCACCCTTCAATTCAATCCAAAGCTTCGGGGGTCCAATTCATTTCCAATGGTCCATGCATATATAACAATAATGTGGCGGGTCATTACCAATTTACCACAAGGAACAAAGCTTCACGAGTATTGAGTGGTTGAACTTAAACATTACTAACTTCTGGTGGTTCTCGCTAACTAGGGAGTTATAGTATTAGTTTCTTGTTTTTAATTCACACGGCGTAACGTAACCAATGATGCATGAGTCTTGGAAGACATATGATCGACTCGACGCCTTGAGAGAATTATGCATGAGTCTGTTTGGATTTTCCGGTGCACCCATCCTCAGACGAGACTGTAAACTTAAAAGATATTATTAGTACTAGTAGATTACTGTAATGTGAAAGCACGAATCGAAATGTCATTTTTTCCTGTATGTATCCCACCTCTTCTTTCTCGCCCATCAATAGCCTTTTTAGTTACTTATCTCAAGTCAAACGATCAGAATAGAGTAGAAGGCCTCGAATTTAATGCCCCATTGTTAATCATTTGATTGGAGACGACTATAGTCTACTCCAGCTCAAACAAAAATATCTCAACCTCGTTTAGACAGGCAACTGATCCAACAACCTGAGGAGGAGGGTTGGAAAAAAAATCTCCATTTTTAAGATTCTTTTTAGAGAGAGATTCCTGGATTGAAGGGAAGGGAGGGATGGTGGGGCTCGGCTATAGATTATTTTATGGTGGGGATGAGAACATTTGTTAAATCTTTTTCCTATTTTTGTCCCGCGGGGCTCCAACTTATAGTAAACTTTATAGTACTTGTTTGTATTATGTAGTTATCTCTTTATTTGTGATGTAACTAATTCTGAATTCTAAAATCCCTAAAATCTGTATATTATTTATACTTCAATTTGCAAGTATTCAATGCTGCCATTTCTTATTTCCCTATTATGATTACTTGTTTTTTACTTGTATTATCCTTCAACACAATAGTAGTTGAGTTCCTTTGCCTATGATGATGCAATAGAAACATATTTTTCTTTTTTGGGTTGAAGTAAAAGAACAAATTTTATTACCTAAGAAAATTTGGGAGTAGAGTAATAGGTGGCGAGAGGAATGAATGCGCGTGTTGGGAAAATTGCACAGCAGCTTAAGAACTTTAAGAAGAAATGCCGTGGAAAAAGATGCATTTTGGTGCATGTAGCTTACATCTTTTTCAGGTCATTATGGTTTGTCAGGATCTAAAATGCATGGTGTGACTCAGTGGATTTAAAATCATGTGCCACACCATTACCAATAGCATTGACATCTATGGTAGAGAGAGTTGTAGACAAGTAGCCACACACACAAGAAATCACAACACAACATAAATACATTACAAGGGTTAAGATGGCAGCTGTACAACAGTACAAAGATTGCTTGGTTCGATTCAATTCAATTCAATCCAACAACTCCTCTCTTTTTTTGAGGATTGGAGGCCAGCTTGAGTGCCTGACAAAGCAGCCTACCCCACCTATTTTGCCGCAGAGCAAATGTACAACCATCCGCAATTGACCATGAAACCACTCTTCCCCATGTAGTTTTCATGGCCTTAACAAGGCTGTTTAAATCCAAGCCCAAAAAAATAGAGGTTGTTTTTAAAATTGGAAAAATGTAATTTATGTTCTCCATACACCAAATGGAGATGCAGGGAATCGAACCCTGTGCCTCTCGCATGCAAAGCGAGCGCTCTACCATATGAGCTACATCCCCATGGCTTTTGTAGCACATTCAGTATATACAGTGCGTTCATTTGAGTTTAAAAGAAAATAAAAAATAAAAACAGTCATTGAAGAAGGAGAGGGTCAAAAAGGAAGGGGGGGTGTTCAGGTCATTTAGGAGGAGGAGGAATTTACTTTTGAAGTTTTTCACAAAAGTGGATTCGCAGATTTTCATGTGGAGGAGGAACTAAAAAAGAAAGGGGGAAGATTGTGAAGGGAGAAAATGACAGTCCAGTGCTCAAAGCAAAGTGTGCCCACACGTAGCAGCTGTCTCCAGCCCATTTCCCTCCCATTCCCTCAAAATCCCCCCCTTTTATATAACCCTCCCTACCACTACACACTCCACACACTCACACTCACCACCACCCTCCTCCTCCTCCCTCCTCCACCACCACCACAACAGAATGTCTCACCACCGCCTCCCATTTCCTTTCCCTTGCTTATTGTTACTGGCAGCAGTAGCATTGTTGCTATCTGGCACTACTAGCTCGGCTTCATCAAAGCCACAGCAAGTGCAGACCTTAAACACAAACAACAACAACAACAATAACAATCCAGCAGAAACAACAGAGTACATCAACCCTAAGCTCCCGCCAAGAGCACTCTCCACCTCCAAGAAATTCGAGGGCTCATCCAACCTGGTGAACCTGAGGTACCACATGGGCCCAGTCCTCTCCTCCTCCCCCATCAACATCTACCTCATCTGGTACGGCCGCTGGCCCAACTCCCACAAGCTCCTCATCAAAGACTTCCTCAACTCCATCTCCCCATCTTCCTCCAGACCTGCTCCCCCTCCCCTTAGGCCCTCCGTCTCCGACTGGTGGCGCACCGTCTCCCTCTACACCGACCAGACAGGGGCCAACGTCTCCCGCTCCTTGCTCATCGCCCGCGAGTACACCGACGCCGCCTACTCCCACGGCAGCTCCCTCACCCGCCTCTCCGTCCAGCAGGTCATCGCCAACGCCGTCAAGTCCGCCCCTTTCCCCGTCGACCACAGGAACGGCATCTACCTCGTCCTCACCTCCCAGGACGTGGCCATGCAGGACTTCTGCCGCGCCGTCTGCGGCTTCCACTACTTCACCTTCCCTTCCATGGTGGGCTACACCCTCCCCTACGCCTGGGTGGGCAACTCCGGGAAGCAGTGCCCGGAGGTGTGCGCCTACCCGTTCGCGGTGCCCGGATACATGGGGGGAGGGGGCCCCGGGGCGCTCAAGCCCCCCAACGGGGACGTGGGGGTGGACGGGATGATAAGCGTGATAGGGCACGAGCTGGCGGAGCTGTCGTCGAACCCGCTGGTGAATGCGTGGTACGCCGGGGAGGACCCCACGGCGCCGACGGAGATAGGGGATCTCTGCGAAGGGCTTTACGGGACGGGAGGGGGCGGAGGGTACATAGGGCAGGTGATGAGGGACAGGCAAGGCAGGACCTTTAATGTGAATGGGAGGAGAGGGAGGAAGTTCTTGGTGCAGTGGATCTGGAGCCCCGAATTGAAGGCCTGTGCTGGCCCTAATGCCTTGGATTAATAATTCCCCCACCATTCTTTCTATTCTTTCATTTAATTATTTCCCACGTCCACACCCACCTTCTTCATCTTCATCTCCATCATATATATGATCTCTATATATATATGCTTGCTCTCCTCTTCTACCTTTGGTTTGATTACCCTGCTAATTTTTCCCCCCTTTTCTTTTCTTTTCTTTCTTTTTGTACTTCTTAATCACTTTTGTGATATGGTTTAGAATGTATAAAGACAAAATGGCAATGGATAGGTGGTGGTATCTTAGAATTTTATTAGTTCTCTTGCCTTATTTGTTAGGATTTATACTATACTAGTCCTTTTTTTTTCTTATATATAGTAATTTGTAATGACCCAGCACAGCAGGATGAAGCCATTCAGCTTTGGTTCAGAATGTCCAAATGATTTTTACTGGCTTAACAGGATTACAGTATGCCTTAATTACTCGGATGTTCTTTCCGCTTTTGTTCCAATTCTAACCTGAATATTGCTCAAGAGTACATAAGAATACAATGATCGAGGGCTTGAGGATGTCTGCAAAAAAATGCTTGAGATATACTGCATGACCCCTAAAATGGAACAGCAAAAGTTATTGCAAGCAAGGCCAGGATTCTCATCCACCGATCCACGGTTGTGCACTTTGATTTAAGATACTAATAACTACTAGTATAAACTGTTTTGTTGGACATAAAGGCAAGGATGAAAATATGGGTTCTGTTTTTTAATTGTTTCTTTACCCATTTAAGTAAGGAGTCGTGATGTGAAGTGTAATCTTGTATCCAGTCCCAAAATCCCATAAGCCAAAGTCAACTCCAATATACCAAACAAGTTTACCTCAAACAGCAAAACCCCATCAACCATTTGGTGCAGGATGATTACATATGATACTACCATATTAAGGGTAAAGAGTCATATAGTAATATACTAATAGTTTGTTCTTACATGCTTGTTTTTCTTCCTGGTGGCCCACTTTTCTGGTAAGCGTTTTGGACTATACATTTTTACTTCAGTTTTATTTCAAAAATTTCAAGTTTCAAGGACAAAGGAGACATGGAATTATTACGAAACCAAAAGCAAACGAATTCTTGTCCTTTTGGACTACTGTGGGGGTGGTGGAGACCTGTGAGGTCACACCATAAATACTTTTCATATAGTACCAACATTTGTGATCCACAGCTCATAATGGGACCCGTAGCTAGAAATCACCTACCTCAGGTTGTTGATTATTACTGGGACTCGAGAGCCTGCCCTGTTTCGCAGGCCACGCCATAAGACCAGTGGCGGTGGCCCTGGCCCCATTGGCAGGGGGTGAAATGAAAAAGGTTTAAATAATGCTCTTGGTTACTATGTAGCTCTTGTATTGGTAATGCAGATTGGTCATTGGCGGAGTCCACCAATTTTGCAGCAAAGAATGCAGCTTTAAGCAAGAGGAGTATCCTATTATTCTGAACCCAAGTGGAATTTGTTTTATATCTATATAATATGTGTGAGTACCACTTAAGGCTAAATGTTCTTTTGTTTTTTTAAGAAAAACTCAAGCAGAGATAATATGCGGGTCACTAATTGGGTATATATAGCTTGGATAACTCTATTTCGGTATTTCCAATGGAAGTTGGTGGTTAGAATAAATAAATCCGTTTGATTATCTTTAATTCGGGATGAGACGCTTGCCAGCCGAAGAAGATGTGTTTTTCCAAAAATCAACAAAATATCCAATTGAGATGGGTTCATGTCTGCAAGCTTAAAACCATGTGTTTCTGGGAGCGTGCACACAATTTTGGGCCATAGCGGCTCGACATGTCAGTTTTCACATTCACCATTCATGTGATAAGAATTAAATCCGTATAAAACAGAAAACAAAGGACTATAGTACTATTACTAATATATGTTTGTTACCAGTAGGGTGATCCATGAATACAACCCCATGTTTCTTGCTTGATGGCAATGCTTTTTGCTTCAAAATGAGTAGTGAGGAGAGGAAAGTAGATTTAGTTGATGAAATTTAACATGGGAAGAGGAAAAATGTAAGTACTACAATACAACAGCAATGTAGCATAGTTATGTGATCCATCCATCTCAACCCTCTCTCATTACTGCAGTGCAGTGACCCGGGCACTGGTGTATAGGGCCCCCATTAATTTCATCAACATTTTCAGTCCAAATCAATGAGTTGGGGAAGCCACATGCATGCACTCCACAGTTATTAAAAGATTACATTTCCCAAACCAAAGAAACGTTGTTGCAGCTGGTTATTTCGAGTACATCACAACTACTCCAACTCCACCAAAGTACTAGCACTAGAAATCAGAAGATCTTTAAATTTTTGCATGATTAGTAGTTTATTGTATTCTTGGATGTAATTGGATTCTGCCAATATATATACAATTGGAGTCTTTTTGTGTTTCGCACGTCACATGTACAGGTTTTGTGGAACAAAGAATCCTCTGGATGATCCGATTGATTTAGCGTTAGTAAAACTTGGCACTAAAGTGCATCGACTACTAGAAGCTTGGTCTCTTTTTTTTTTTTCCGGTCGGTGCTAGAAGCTTGGTTAATCAGGTGCGGAAACCCATATTATATAGTCTATACATGGAGGAAAATGATGAGAATCCACGTGGTTGGGATTTGTGGACAAATTAGCATGCACGGAAATGCTGAATCCACGTAATTAAGGCCCTCGAATTTGCCACGTACTTGGCCAAGTGTTGGTCATGTAAAAACTAGGAGGTTCCACCTGTGATGCAGGTGGCTGAGGAACGCCACTAAGGCCGACCTTGCTTCCATGCACGGCATAATAATATATATAGAAGAAGCATCTATAAGATGCATATATATAGCTAGTGCCTAGCAATTTTCTGGAGGAAGTTATTTGTTAGCTACCCAAAAATCAATATGGCAGATACAAGAGGAGGTCCCGCGGCTTGCAACGACCGCTGTGGATGTCCTAATCCATGCCCCGGTGGCGCAGCTTGCAGGTCTACAATTCGCTTCACTTTTTGTTTTATAAAATGATTAGTAGCTAGCTACTATGTCTTTACTATCATAAAAACAAATTAATAATATTGTCGAGTGATTTTCATTAGCTGTGTGTCTCCTTCTATAATCATGCAGGCATAAGACACTTAAAAAAACATATGAATGAAATCGTATAAGAGAAATAATCATTGTATATCATATATATAATGTTACAGGTGCGTGTCAAGCGGGGCGTCGACGGGGGAAGAGCACAGCAAGTGCTCCTGCGGGGAGCACTGTGGGTGCAACCCTTGCACATGCCCCAGGAGTGCTGTGACCACTGGTGTGGGGAAGGGTTACTGCAAGTGTGGCGATGGTTGTACCTGCGTCAAGTGCAACTCCTAGATCGAAGAACATCTCTACATGATATAGATCGATGAGCTACTTACTGTCATATATATTATGTTGTATTATATATACTGTTTCTAGTATATTATAAGCAAGCAACCGTAGCAGTGGTAATGGTTCTCAGTTCAGCGGTGTTGAGTTGAGCTCCCAAATTATTATATGTATGCATGGATGTATGCAGAATTAATAAAAAAGAAAAGTGGGTACGGATTGGACATGCATAAGTCAATCCACCCATCAGCTTGTACCGTGTTTCTATGTCCAGTTCAATGAATAATGTCTTTCAGCATGTGCTTTCCATTGATCAAGAGTGCTGTTTTTGCCATATCATCATGTCACTTGAGGGATCGCAAGACAGGTCGAGGATCTATGAAGTTACAAGAACCTTGTGTCCACACACTAACAAATACAGTGGCTTCAAGCATACACCAATTAAGGAGAGCTTCAATGTACGTATTGCGACCACAAGAACTAATTAATGTGGAAAGGATGGTGCCGCTGGAGCATTTATGACCCCGCAAATGATTGAAATTGAGTGCTTGTTTGTATACTCGAGACATCAGGCTTGGAGAGGACATAGGAGATCATACTGCGCCTAATCATACCGTGAATAGACTTTTTGGATCTCAAAATGTCTTAATGGTTAGAATTACTGAGAAAATGGAAAAGCAAAAAATTGGAATTGTGGGCATCTGTTTATGAAGTGGCAAGTTTAGCATCACTCCACAGCATAACTTTCCGCATTGAGTGAGCATTAAGACCAAGATGGCTTGAAATTAGTGCATGCTTGTATGTAAGATTGTGGACATCCGATTATGAAGTGGTAGTCTATCATCACTTCACAGCATAACTCTCTTCCTGCTGTTGACTTGGCCCCACGTATAGGCAAACTTCTCGAGACTGCAAGCAATTTCAATCATGCATCTTGATCAGAAGAACAAAGACATCCAATTGGCAACTGTACAACAGCACAAGCAAGCTGTATTTATGTTATTGCAACAGCCAGCATTTCATTAACAATTAGGATTACAAACTGCCTTTTTTATAAGACAGGATTTTACAGACTGCTTTATTGAATGCAGCATAAGTAAGCGATGGAGCGTAGCTGGTTATTGGTTGAGACAACCATTTCTGCACATTCTTCAACAAAAGGCCTATCCCGTATCGGATTTACCTGTGCAGTTAATCACTGTGCATTCTTGTAATTGAACACTAAAATTTCAAACCAAAATGACCAAGAGTGTTTCTTCAAGTTATAATCTTCCTCGAGAGTCGCTATCAGGCTCCAGCAATTCACTCTGTCTGATTTGTATCCTTTATTTGGCTAGTCATTTGATGCTGTCTCCACTCTTCCTTGTCCAGATACCTTTCGTAGAAGTTAATCTCTCCCCTTGTATTGACGGACAACACCGAGGTGCTTCTAGTTCCATATCGTCCCTGCACTTCAACAATATTCTTTTGTGAGGTTTTGATCAAAGGGCGTGTGGAGCAGGAGAGAGCAACCGAGAGAGAGAGAGAGAGAGATGGAATGACTTACCAGCGGAGAGTCTGTGTCAACAAATATTGAACTTAATTGATATTCAAATTTAGCAGGGTAAATCTGAGGAAGCTTGCTTTCATCGTCTTTGATTGTGTTGGTCATAATTTCTTCAGCCATCTCGGTTATAGGAAGTTCTGCTCCATCACATCTATCCAGCAGATTCTTGAGACTATGGGCCAATCGTTGAGCCTGGAGGAAAACAATTCTCATGTTTTAGCGTCATCATTGGTTAAATCTTGCTATACATATATATATACGCGATGTCAAGGGAAAATGTCTACAATGAAAAGACAAATTCTTGAATCCCTTTGTGTCTACTGTATATGGCATGACAAGAAACATGATAAAAGAGGAGATTACCTTAGGCCATGGAGTGTCTAGGCTTGCATTTGATAATATGTGCATCCCAGGTGAGACCTCTGTGACAAAGCTGTTGCCTTCTTTTGGTCTATTGGTTATGTAAAGCATGGATTTGGAGGTAATGTCGGCTACTATGAGGTTAAAGGCACCATACTGATCCAACTCGTTCTCAAGCTCCTTGGCAAACTCCAAGGGCTTCACGGTGCTCTGCATTCAGATGGTTGCATTGTCAGGAAGGTGAAAGTTTAAGCATGAGAAACATATGTCTTCTTAACGCCTGGATCAGCAATTCCATTACTCAAAGAAACAAGGACAAGCAAGTTGTTATCAGGGCAATTGTGGTTGGACAGAAGAGTGACCCACAGAGTGTATATATATATATCTAGTGTACCCGTTGCAGGTGAACAGACATTACAAAACAGGGAATATCACCATGAACTAGGAATCGAAGCAATGGGTCACATCATTCATATGTATAGAAAGTAGAAACGCTTGCTTCACTATACAACACAAACAATTGCATTATTACCTGTAAGAAGCGAACAGGGAGGTGGCCTCTGCTCTTAGCGAGAGGGAGTTGAGGGAGCTCCCTGACATTAGTGACGAAGGCAATCCTACCACCACGGCGAGGGGTGCAGGCCAGCCATGTCCCACCCGCCACCTCATCCCTCCCACCCAGAATCTCCATCTCCCCATCACCATCATCATCATCATCTTCCCACCATCCTACTGCCTTTGTTGCCCTACTCCGAGAAAACCTTAATTAATTCCCAAGTCCCAACAAGCAAACAAACCACACAGACAAGACACACAGAGATTGAGAAAGGAATAAAAATTACCTGCTATGATATTCGTCTCGGTTGAGCAATAGCAGGAAGGGATAAAATGGATGATCCTGCCACACAAACGCCGCTATGCACATACTCCTCTTTCACACACACACACAGGTCTTTCTCTCTGGCTGCTTTCTTCACACTTTCCTTCCTAATTCCTATGATGTGATGAACCCAAAAAAAGGAAAAAGAAAATAAATGCTACGCATCTTTGTGTTGTTTCTGCCACGTGCGGTGTGTGCCATTTTGGACCGAATTTGGATCATCAAATTCGTGTGGGCTGGAATGGGCTTTTGCCTCACGGATCATCAAATCCGCTGTTGTCTTCTTTAATAATTATAAAAGTAAAGAAAAAAAAAAGTCCAAACTCAATTATTTTTTTTTTTGTTCTACTTCAGAAATGCAGACAAGTGGATTAATTAATGTATTATTGTATTTGTAGGGTGTGCAATAATACTAATTAATGGAATATTCTTCATGGAAGAATCAATAGGCTTAATTTGGCTTATACTTTTTTTTTTTTTGATTAAGACATAAGTTAAGTTGGCTGGAATTCAGTTAATTATATTCTTCTGCCACCACAACTTGGATTTAGACCAAAACCCGCCTGCTGGTTCTGCCCGTGGGAATTCTCTAAATCCAAGTTTTGTGGCTGGCTGGCTAAACATGGGAAACAAACAAAAGCAAACAGACTAATCCAACTTTCTTTCTTGCAGTATCTGTTGTTTACTGTTCCCACGTTCTCTCTATCTTTCCATAAACTGATTTTTTTTTAACACTCGGACTATTTTTTAAAGTTTCATTGATTAAAATTCATCGTTTCTTTAGGTGCTCTTGACTTGACTTTGGCATTTAATGGTGCTCGGCGAGGACGGGTCAAAGCTTACAATATGTAGATAGATTGCCCAAGATCAACTATCAGACTTTTCTAACCTTTCTTTAGAAATCAATGACCACGAGTGGGATTCACACCTGTATTTTGAATTTAGAAAGAAAAACAAAGCCAATTGACAACATTATGTAATTAATTTGTGCCTCGACAGTCACATTCCTCTGCCGTTTCTTCTTCCTCTCCTCCGGTACTTATGCAATAATTATATAGTCAGTGGGGAAGCTAAGTCAAAATTTTTGGAGGGGGCAATATAAATAGTAAGGACTTACATGAAAAAATAAAATTTAAGAGAGGCTACAACTGTAATAGGACTTATATAGAAAAATTAAAAATTTAAGGAGGCCATGACCACCGTAAGCGCCCTTAGGCCACGCACCACTCTCACCCACCACAATTAGGCACATGTGTGCCGAAGTTAGATTTGATTTGGATTAGTCGAGATAAAGTTCCAAGTACTATTTAGAATATCCTATTTAAAGTTAAAAAATAAGAAAAGAAGATTAAAAGGTTAGAAAATAGGTGCATTCACCAACAAATATTGGCGTGTGTCTCTTAAGTAAAGTCCAAGTTTCAAATTAAGCTATTTCAATCTTTATCAGCCTCCTTAAATCCGCTACTTATACCATCAAAGCAGTAACAATAACATACATATAAATCAAGAGTAATTGTTGGGAATCACCATGATATGATATGATTCAACTGCGACATTGCTTGATTTAATTATTTGCACTAAAAATTTTAATTATATGGATATCTGTCAATATCTGAGAAGAAAAACTGGGAAGAAAGCAATGGGTGGTCTGATGGGCCATATGGGCTTATATTTCAAATTGCTGGAGAAATTTTTGGTTCAGGCAGGGGAAGGGCCATGCTTTTTTGCATTATTAAATTGATGAAAGTTTAGACCAAGGGAAGGGAAGGGAAGGGACTTGGTCAAACTTGGAATCAAGTCCCCGAAAAAGATGGATAACAGGCTGGCAATTTCTTTGTAGCGTGCATGGGTCCATTTTTCTAATGTGATTTTCACTTGTTCCGTCGTTGGGGCCCAATCCAACTAGTCAACCCTTTATATTAATTTTGCCCATGAATGAATATATCTGGAACACATGGATTTTAATTTGCAGGCTGCACGGCCAACCACAAAAAAAAAAAAGAATTAAATTAAATTAAATAGAGTTATATTATGTTGGTTTAACCTTTCTTGTTCTCTTGTTTTGCTTGGTTTATGTTAAGTTTTATTTTCTGATAAAAAAAACAAGAGCCCTTAAATTAGAGCAACGACTGATAATTAAGGTGACAACATAGTTAGTTGTTTATTTTCCTTTGGTCAACTAATTAAAGTTCACCATCATCATATCATGATGATGAATGTATTATAAAAAGAATAGTCCGCGTATGTAGACCAAACTTTTTTTAAAAGAAAAGAAGAAGGAAAAGAGGGAAGAAAATGGAGAAAGTAATTTAAGTTTGTGAAGGAAGAAAAACTTATTGGGAGAGGCAGAAACTAGGATGGTTAGAACAGGAAAAGTTATGGCAACGCAAAATCATAATGTTATGGTGCGTGGACTCCCTAACTTTTTGTTTGGATTCATCCTTCCCACAACGTGATTTTTTTTAGGGTGATTTCTTGAGTAACATATATTTTTTGTTGAAAAGATAATTTTAATTTTTTTCATTTTTCAATATAAAAAAAATAGGATAGATATAAAAAATAAGGATAAATTCATGAAATGATAAAGAAACATATTTTGGCTTGAAAAATGTAACTTTTCCATAATTCTTACTGATATTCCTAGGATTTTTATTTTCCGGAGTCATTGAGACACTACAATAACTTCTTCCACTGCTTTACTAGTAGAAAAACGGCATCTCAGAATTATATCCCTCGGGGCGGGGTTTTTTTGCCATCTTTGAGTGGTGGTAAGGAGTTTAGCATATATGTACCAAAAAAAAAAGGAGTTTAGCATATCATTTTTACTTTTTTTTTTAAAATTGATGAGGATATGTAACAGCCCGGGTAAAATTTGGATTTTTACCGGGACTGTTAAAGTCGTTATACAGTGATTTACCGAACGAATTAATCTTGGGTAATTAAATCACGGTAAAACGGGAGTCGTTTTTCGAAACCGAGAATTTTCCCGCGCTCGGGAGTGTCTTCCTAACTAATCGAGCCTCGGTTTCCAGTTCCGAGACTTGGACGACATTCAGGAGGATTAATCGGATTTTCCGAGCCCAAGTCATATTTTTGGACTCGGGACGGGATTTGTCGGAAAGACGGGAGTATCCCTGCGTTTACGAGATTCCGACGCAACGTTTCTTCTCTCTCCCGGTTTTTCCCCAGCCGTGCGGGTCCCACTTTCTTCCCTCTTTTCTTTCTTTTCCTTCTTTCTCCTCCTTTTCTTTTCCTTCCCTTTTCTTTCTTTTCTTTCTTTTCTCCTCTCTTTCTCCTTCAGCCGCCGCCCTAGCCCCCACTTCCTTCTTCTCCATTATTTTTCTGTCTTCTTCCTCCCTCCTCTCAATTAATTCTCTGCTTCCTTCCTTTCCCATCTCGAGCCCTCTCTCCTGCCACCGACACCACCTTCCTCCCTCTCCCTTCTTCTTCCTCTGCCTCCCCTCTTCCTTCTTCCTTTCTCCTTCCTCCTCTTCCCTTCCTATTTTCCTCCTCTTCTCCTTCCTTGAGGCGCTGCCGCCTCACCATCCTCCATCTCCCCCACCCATCGTCGCCGTGTCCCCTTCCCTGCCTCTGCCTCGCGTGCCACTAGCAGCAGTCGAGTGACGCGTGCCGCCGCCGCGAACAGGCCCTGGACTCCTCCGATCTGCTGTTGAAGCCGCCGTCGCCGCTGCACTTTCTTCCTCTCCCCTTCGCCGTCGTCCTCTCGCCGGACGCAACGCCTGAGCTCGCCGCTGCAAATCAAGCTGCCGTGAAGAGACCCACAGCCGCCGAGCTCACCATCTCGCTGCACGCGACGACCGCCGCTATAGCAGCCACGACACCGGCCTTTCTCCTGCTCGCCGCCGCCAGGAGCCACCACGTACCGCCAATCTCCTCTCTCTCTCTCCCTCCTATCCTTCGAGTCGCCGTCACGAGGGTAAGCCGTGACTTCGATCTCTTGATTTCCCGTCTTTTCTTCTTCTTCTTCTTCGTTTTTGATCTGATTGCTTTGCTCTGTTAATGGTTGTGTGTGGTGGATGTTATGCCGATGTTGTTGTGGTTTTGCATGGAGTTGATTTGGGTGCCTGACGTGACTGCGTGGAGGTGGAATTGGGTTGTTCTGCCGTTAAAGGAACAACAACAGAGGGTGCTGCTTTCGTGAACAGTAACAGAGACATTGTTGGGTTAAGGACTTCTGTGAACAGTACCTGGCCGAATTCCGGCGAGTTCCCGGCAATCCCGGGAATTTTCCGGCGAGTCCCGGGCAACTCCGGCGTGAACAGTGCGTTTTCCAACAAATAGGACTCGATGGACGGGTTGTTTTGGTAACCCCTCGGACTCATCTATATCATGGGCTCGGGTTTGGGCTCGGGGCACAAATGGGCTCGGAAACGGGCCAATGTGCGGAGGCCCATGTTCTCGGGATGATGTTAACGACCTCGTTTAACGGAACTAAACAACTGGACAGATTAATAATCAGCCCTTTAATTGAATTTGGTTAAAACAATTGATAATTATGTCTACAGTTAGTTTGAATATTATTCTTGCTAATTAATATAATTAAACAAAAGTTAATTTATAGTACGTTTTAATATTTCTCTTGGGCTAAAAAAAAAAGGAAAAAGGGCATAACGTTAATACTTACTTCCCACACAATCTAGACATCGGTTTTACTACTAATTCTGGAATACACTAGTAGTAATACTAAATCATGCATGTGCCTACGTAAGTAACGATTTTCTATTACTGATCCTAAATGTATTACGTGTGAAGGCCCTCTCCCCGAGGGACCCACCAAATCCAGGTATTGTTACATCACATCCCTCAGCCCACACCTCTTGGGTTTAATCCTTTACCATGCTGCAGCACTAGGGATTCGAACTCGGGACGTGATGCTTTTTATCCCCCTCAAGGAGAGCACCTTCACCAACTCATCTGCAGATGAGTTGGTGAAGGTGCTCTCCTTGAGGGGGATAAAAAGCATCACGTCCCGAGTTCGAATCCCTAGTGCTGCAGCATGGTAAAGGATTAAA